>JAJMSJ010000037.1:0-72629 GCA_030578535.1 Yamadazyma tumulicola
AAGTTTGGCGTTTAATTCTGACCAACGATTGGCATGGATTGGTATTTCGTTGGAAACTACAAGTAGCCATTCACAAAACCTTTATCAATCACCATTACGATCCCTCCGAAGAACTACCTGCCACAATCCCTTGGTATCAATTCATAACCTGCAAGTTCTTCTATATTAGACTTCGCTTTAGAGATAACTTATTCACCACCCTTAGTTGTCTTCCTCATCTTGCGGATTACGAAGCTAGTTGGCTCCAAGCATGGTTTTATCTACTTGAAGCAAATCAAGCCGTACTTGAAATCCAAAACATCCCAAAAGAAACCCTTCTTCAACCAATTTCGTCCCTTCCCATCAAATTGAAGTACGATTCGACCCCATTTCACCCTGATCAGTTTCGTCGACGAGGTAGAAAAGCTGCACTCAATTCAAATAAACTCCACATCTCCACCATTTTCAATAACGAACCACAAGAGAAGATCAAATTGTTCTGGAGAGCCATGCTTAACCATAACTATGATAACATCAGACTTTTTCATCTCGGTTACCTTAATTACCACGAACCAGCTCAATGGCGTATCGATATTTCCCACAATAATCGCCGACCTGATTGGAAAATCACATCCCCGTGTTTCCTTTGTCACCAGGGCCTGAACCTGTCTCAGCACATCTACGGAGAATGCTTAGAATCCAAAAAGACTTGGGACAAAGTCGTTCCCTCCCCTAGACCAGTCTGGAGTAACCTCATTCTTAACCCAGACCTTCCCTATTTACACAACATTGACCAATACTTCGGGATGGTGTTTGATACACTCATCCAACGCATTAAAGAAGCTGCGAAAGGAACTCATATTCTACCTATTGAAGGTATAACTGAGATTTTCGAGCCTCCATAATTTCATTTTCGTCCCTCGCGAGTTTTTCAGGAAACTGTTTTGGCGCTTGGGTACTAGTTAGCAGACGTATTCAACCATGTAGTACATAGTTACATAGCTGGATATACGGTAACACACACACACACCACCGTACACCCCCACAGTTCAACATTATTTTCAATATTTCAAGAGTCTTCCAAGCTATCATTTGCAACGACACTTGTCTTCACAACCTTTCATTCTTATTCATCAACTTATATTGTTTTATTTCATCTGCATTGCAGCAACTTGAAAAATTTTCATATACTGTGAATTTCGCAATATCAAACAAATGTTTATAAATTTTTCTATTGATGTTTCAAACTTGATATACCGTGAATCTTAATCTATATCTGTAATAGTCTTGCTCTGACCGCTCACGCCTTAATTGTAATCATATTATTATATTTAGTTTTGTCAAACTTTATACTAAATTCAGATCGCCCTTTGTTATAACCAATGATCCTAGACCAGAACTTGACGTAACCCCATATTATTGGAAGTACGGAAGAGGATCCCTAAACACGTCTTTCTATACTGGTTTCAAATATTTTCAGATCGGTAGAAACCCACTCATAAACTCAATTTCTTAAGTTGGAGAAACTAGGACCAGATAGTTAGAGAAGCCATTTCAACTTCTAGCAATCCAAGTTTCATTATAGGTCAGAATAGCGACTAGACTTTGTTGTTCAAACATTATAATTATTGCTCCCTTTAAAAGTGATGTTATCGGTGTTCTCAATAATTTGGTTGACCCACCCAGTGAAGTTATACTTATTGATTATGAATCTTTATTGTTTCCAAAGTACCTATGATTAAAAACTCAACTTATTTTTAACAACTTCAATCAAACTCGAGGTTTGCTTCAAATACTACCTAAGTTTATATGCGAAGTATTCATATAGGTGCACTAGCTTTGACAAAATGCTATTTTAATGAGAAATCCAATACGGTTTCCTTGTCTACACTAAACTGACCAATATCTCTTAAAATAACTCACCCACTGCGTCAAAGAGGATGCAAAAGGGACCTCGATCATACCCATTGAAGGTTTGGCCAATATTTTCGAGCATCCATAGTTCAACTTTCACCACCCTATTATCTCGAGTAAAGTTTTGGCGCTTGCGTAGTATTTGAAGAACTCTATTTGAAGAACTATTTTAACTTGCTCCTAAGTAGTTTTTCTTAGGAACTGAACACTATTCACGAATTCCAAAGTTGGAAATCTTCATTTTGAGGTTTAAAAAGTGTCCGACTCTAGCCAGCCCATCGTCATGGTGTGTCAAGTCATTTACATACGTTATGTTCCATACATTGTCTCCTTCCACGCTTGATTTAAGAAATTTAGAGAATATATATGTGTGTTAACAAGAATTAGTTGAAAAGAAAAGCAAAAATTGTAATACTAGACTATATTTTTAGTAGTTTTCACCAATATCTTCAACAAGAGTTATTTCTTTGACTTCCCACCCTAAGTCTCTCTTGGTAATCTCATTGGTACTTAACAAATCGGCAGGAATCAAAAGAGCAAGAGCTGGTCCCACAAACTTCAATCCTTCTTCCGGCGTTGCATCCACAGTAGGCAAATCCAACTTTTTGCTAATGGCGTCAAAAATTTCACTCATTGGAATACTTTCACCCCAGGCGTGATATGTAGCACCAGGCTTACCCCTCTCTAAGGCGAGACGAAAAAGGTTAGCAAGATCCAATCTATGGACAGCAATCCAATGATTGGTTCCATTACCAATCCTAATGACCAGCCCTCTCTTTTTAGCACCATTCATCAAAATTGGAATAAAGCCGTGATCACCTTTGTCATGAGTAACAGGAGGAATTCTGACTGCAATGCTCCTGACTCCTTCTTTAGCTAGTGATAACAAGGTGTCAATATTATTCTGACGGCGGAAAAAACCTTCCCCTGAAACAGCTACAGTATTCTCATCTGCTGAAATGCCTGGTAGATATCCATAACCACCAGCCCCAATGAATGGTTTGCCTGTTCCTTTTATAGCACTACCGATAATCTTTACAGCTTCATTATCTGATTCAAGAGCATCATTCAATAATCTGTCAAACTCTTCCCCCGAAGCCTTGAAAAAGTCATGTTTATAAGCGAGATGGATAACTCCATCAGCTTTTTGTGACCCCTCGATCAATACTTCTTTGTCATTAATACTTCCTAATAGTGGTTCAACACCCAACCTTTCCAATTTTTCTTGGGATTCCTTACTTCTTGCAAGACCAATAACTTGATGACCGTGAGTTTGAAGTTCTTTACATACAGCTTCCCCTATAAAGCCTGAAGCTCCGGTGACGAATACCTTCATTATTAATTTGATTGCTACATTGATGGATATCACCGCTATTTAAAGACAGCGCGCGCGGATACGGAAATTTGCTAGTTTCCGTTTACAACTTTGTCCGTTGGTGGCTTTGAGGCTGTCTTGCAAGTTATTAGTAGGGCGGTAAGTTCGGGAGAGAGATTCATACTGTACCTTTTGATTGCAAAATCAGATGGCAAAGTTGTGGCAAAGTTGCAAACGGCAAATAAGTGGAAAATCTGAAATTGTTTTTCGTTAACGATTATTATTCTAATGCAAAGCATCTTTCCATACTTGGGCATTATCACCTTCTTAGAGTCAAATTTATGAAAATCAATGAAACTGCTAATTTGTAACTGTCTAAGGCAGCAGCAACCTGACAGTTTTACTTCCTCCACGATTCATGTTTATATTCAAAGAAACAAAACAGTTCCGCCCAAAAACCAGGAAATGTAACAATAGAAAGATCTTCATAGAAGTTACCCATGATTGGAAATAACTATAGTATCCATAAGTTGAAGTTGATTCTCGATCTAGGAAATGATTCATATACAGCAAATATAATGAAAGGCAGTACCTAACGCAAGGTAAACCACCACCATCCTAACTGTTTGACACTTGGGACCTAGTTAGCAGACTTATTCAGAGATGTAGTTCATAGGTACATAGTTTGGATATAGGGTTACACACACACACACCACCACACAACCCTAACTGAATTTCATATCCTTTCAGTATCGGAAGGCATTGCTCCACATTTCTATGAAAACGCACTCCAACAAAACTAGAACAATCCTTAAAGTCCTAAATTTTGTCACCAGTAAAATAGGACAATCGTGATATAAGTACGAAAGCTTTGCCACTTACCTGTTTCTGAAAGACGACTAGCTATTCATTTTTGTACGTTGCTCCACACGGTACTTCCTGCATTCTATTCAGATGGAGGTAAGTGTATTTTAGTTAGGAAGTTCATATCTGAGGTTTCCGCTACTGCCTAATCAGGAAAATACTTTTACTCAGTTATGCTGAATTTTGAAGTAGATTATTAAAGAATTCTTAATCTACGATTACAAATTTTGTAAAGTCACTAGCACAGGCACCTCCGATAGAAATTATTGATAGGATGAAGCAGTTTCAAACCCTGATAGCTCCGCCTCACCTCGTAATTGCAAGCAGTCTCCGTGTTATAGTTTTCACCCTCTATTTTTTGATCAAGCTGAAACAACTAACCCAAGGAGTCCACCACTCCTTCTCCACCAAACCCTTCCATGGTGTTCTTCAAGACCCCCGAAATCTTCCTCGATTTGGTCTCCTCCACTATTTATACCGTAGGACGGCCATCCCTTGTGGTAGGGCGGGTAGTTGTAGAATTGAAGAGACAGACTAGTGATTGGGAATTCACTAGTAGTAAAACATATATTAAATCCAATCGAACAAGCGAATAAACTTCCGTTTAACTACTCCCTCTGCAAAATTCAATAACACATTTGAACCTGAATCTGTTAGGGAAATTAGGAATAGAACCGATATCAGTATTGTTATCTCCCCTGTAGACAGTGGGAGTCTCATGATAGAATTCCTCATCGGTAGGCTCCATTTCAACATAGGGAATACCAAATGTGGTACTGTCAAGATCATCAGGAGCACAGACAATACCAATTTTTGGTTTAACTGGTAAGGAATCATGGTCAGCTTGCAGTCTAACAACTGTAATACTACCGGTATTGGAGGTGACATCAAGATCGTACCAGCTACCATTAGCTAACCGAACAATGAAATGACCCTCTGGGGTACCCTTAATACCGTTGTAAATATAACAGGATACATTATCTAACGCCATGTTAGCGTAGTGAGCGTAAGCAGAAGCAGCAAAGAGTAAAGTAATAAGGAAATTGTTTGCATCAGAAAAAAATATTGTTGTCTGAAGAAAAAATCAGAGATATTTATAGTTTTGGAAAGAGTACTAGATAGGGGTTAAGAACCTCACAGATAAACGGCATGTTTATCTACAATGGAATTTGCAACTTGGTATGTGGTGAAGGGTGCCTTATCAACAAGAATTTTTAGGGTGCCTTATCAACAAGAATTTTTAGGGTGCCTTATCAACAAGAATTTTTAGGGTGCCTTATCAACAGGAATTTTTAGAATTCAAAAGAAAATTAAACGTGGTTATGATAATCCCTCTTATGTAATGAAGACTAGACAATCGAACTCAAACTTAATTGTTTGATTTCATATCACCTGGTATTTATTCTTCTCGAAAACTCCACTTTTAACAACTTGGTAGTCATATAACCGGGTGAAAGTGCAACGGTGAGAAGTTGTTATAATTCAGTGTTATCAAATTAAAATGAATATGAATCCATAGTGTAAAGAAAAACCCAAGGGTTATGTTTATCCACATGAGTTTACCCGAAAGTTAAAACATAAAATCATTCTTTGGAATAACTGATAAGATTATGACTTTCTAATTGCATCATTGCCGCACCTGTCAAGAGGAGCCCTTGCATATCCACCCATGATGTTCCAATAGGATCAAACCAGAGAACCTCGTCCTGGTTCTCTGAGATCGTTGGCGCTGTATCTTAAAGAAATCTCTTCAAAGCTGAACTTTCATTAGTAGCATGAATGAATTGTTCACTCTACCTCTGTTAATAAATTAACCAATCGCGCTATTTCGATATAAATCCGTTATTAACCTTAACTGCGAAAATGGGTCCCCCATTTCTTATAGACTACTTTTGAAAATTACTGCTATCTATTTGGGTAATATTTACTTGATAGGTTTTCCAGGTTGCTCCTACTCATAGGTGAATCACTTGACAGAGTCTTTAGCAATTCAAGTCCCTTGATAAAGGATAATTCCCTGAACTGACAGCCCTTGTCGATGTTTCATTTACATATTTACTTGCACCGAAAACTTCCATTTGTGAATATTACAAACTTCAAGAATAAAAAAGAAGAAATGAAATATGAGGAGAACTTACTCACATACAAAGGGCACGATTTGTATGAGTTTTCGCAATGTAGGGTGTGTAAAGAGCCAATAAAGAACAAGGTTCATTGGTTCACTCAGTGAAAAAGGACGTGGAGTACATGACTTAGCTTGCTTTATGTATATGACTTACATGAATGAGTTACCGTAAAAATGAAGAATGCGTTAGATCTGTTATCTCTTAAAGGTCGTATTCATTTGCCATATTTCTCAACTTGGACAAAACCAAATCAGATACCAGAAAAGAATCATAGCTCATTCATTTATCTTGACTTCTGTGCAGATATCTTTGATGATATGAACGACTCCAGTGTTCACATCAACTTCATGTAAACAACCAGTGTTTGATCCTCAAAAGTAATTATGAACGTACAGATTCACAGGCATATAATTTACATTTGTTGAGACACGTACTGTGTGGTGATTGACTCCTAAGAACATAAATCTTGTTACAGCAGCCAGGATCTAGTAAAGCAAAATATCAATAGATGTATTAATAACGAGTGTCTAGAATCAATATATGCCTAGACTAATAGCAATAAGGGTAGTGCGGCTATATGCCAAATATGGATTAGAGAATATCACTATAGGTTGAAGTCATAAAATCTATTAAGCCGTACTAAACTGTATCAGATTTGGCAACACCCACATAAAGACTATGTAAGTTTTGATAATGGTTGTTTGGGTCCTTTGTGTTATATTTTTTTAGAGCCTGTTCTGCCTATTAGTCAGCAGAGTAACTATAAAAATTTGCATTTCGAACATCCAGTACAAGTTTGAAAACAACCGAAATACAATGAAAGCTGTATTCCCTGACAAATATTCTAAAAATTTGACCAAAATAGTGGATATTGCCAAATTTGAGACACCAGCGGACCGATTACTTATAAAGACTGTTGCTGTAGGGGCCAATCCCACTGATTGGAAGCATATAAAAGCCGGCGCCATTGGTTTGACTGGCTCTGATGCTAGCGGTGTCGTGGTTGAAGTCGGTACTGACGTTGAAGGATTTAAAGTTGGTGACTTTGTTGGGACATTTGAACATGGAAACACTGATGAAACAAGGGGTAAATTTGCTGAATATATTCTTGGTCACGTCGACGGAACTATCAAAATGAATCATTTATTAGCAGATGCTCAAAAGGCTTTACCCTTGGGAACCAATCTATCAAGCTTTATTGATAGCCCCGAAGCTGCTGCTTCTGTACCATTAGGTTTGGGAACTGTGGGTTTATCATTCCACCATCATTTGAGGTTAAAAGATACTACTAGGGAAGATAACGAAGAGAAATATATCTTGATTTGGGGTGGTGCTACTGCAACCGGGATTCTTGCCATCCAAATAGCTAGAATAGTTTATGGTTTGAAGGTTATCACTACTGCTTCTCCCAAAAACTTTGAGTTTGTCAAGTCCTTGGGGGCTGAAGCTGTTTTCAATTACCATGATGATGATGTTGATGTTCAAATCAAGAATTATACCAGCGAGATCTACTATGGGCTTGATACTGTTTCCACAAAGGAATCATACAAGGGAATTCTTGATTCAACAAGAGGTACAAAAATTGTTGCTATCGACAACTTATTACTTCTTACTCCTAAAAGTGTTGGAGAAACGCCTCAAGAAGAAGTCAGATATACATCTACCCTGGTTTATACTGGTTTGGGTATGACTCCTGAAAAGTGCTGTTTGTCAGAAGCATCGCCTGATTTGATCAAAAACTATCGGGACTATTGGCATAACCACCTTCCATCAGTTATTTCACAGATAAAAACAGCCAACTTGAAGGTCTTGAAACCTGGACTTGAAAGTGCCGAAGTGGCTTTAACTTTGTTATTGAAAAACAAAGTCAGTGCAGAAAAAGTGGTTTTCAGAGTTTGAGTAAATCGCAATACATATTGTCTCTTGTGAAGCCTGATTTGTAGTCATCTTCAAGTCAAGATCGCCAGCCGAGGTATGATTATTTTCCTATTCAAACTTCTACTATTCCAGCAGATCAGTAGACTTAAAAACTTATAAAAATCCAATCGAAACTCCTAAAATTATGTATTGTGTAGGTAGTGGTATCGATCCGTGTACTTTATGTGTGAGTAGGGGGGAAAGTTAGCTGTTATTATGGCGCTTTAATAAAATTGACTTTGAAGACACTGATGCTCATTTCCGCTAGGTTTAATTTATAGTCTAGAGGAGGATTCAATATCAAATCAGGTAAACGTAATTGTCACTACGCGACAGAACATTTTTATGTTTCAGAAAGCATCTTTTAAGGTTCAAAATCACAAAGTAATGCCAGATTTGTCAAATCTTATTCAACTGAGATCCTAGGGAGGTTAATGAGTGTACTGCACCCTCGACATTTGAAGCTTGAACACTGTGTCTTGAGCATTCAAGATTAATAACTGATGATAATGTTGATATCTAAACAATCGCCGATCAAAGTACTGATCCATCTGTAGTCTAGTTCCTCAAAAACATTTATGGGTTTGTACATCTGTGATTTTGCAATCCAATAGTGAAAAATAATTTTTGTTCAACGTCAATTTGCAGCATTAAGCACTTGCAGGTCTATATCGAAGGAGTCTTCTCTGCAAAGAAAGATTAGAACATGACTACACCATGTTAATTAAAATACCTTGAATTGAAAAGGATCACGACAAAACGAGCGGAAAAGTTCTGACCGCGTAATTTGATATGGGTTCTTTCGAGTGTTCGATTTGTAGCAAAACCTTCAGTCGAAGAGACTTCTTGAAACGCCATCAAATCAACCATGATGATGTGAAACCCTTCTCCTGTGAGATTTGTAATTTCAAGTTCTCACGCAAAGATATACTAGAAAAGTATGTAAACTGATGTAGTCCCTTTTTCCCAGTTACTAACCGTCAGACACCTAAAATCCAAGTCTCATAAGCTTAAATTGAACGGCGATGATGAAACCGTAGAGAGAGTCCACCGTAGCGAGACATTGAGTATTCCAAACTCAAATCCGGTATCCAGTATTTCTTATCAGACGGTACAATCTATTCTAATTCTTTTTAACCAGTACGGAGTCAGCAGAGACTATTCGATCATTGACATATCAACATTTATCGCCAAGTTTTGGACCTTCAACTCCTGTTACCCAATAATACATCAACCAACATTCAATCCCAATTTACTCGATATTTGGTTACTCACCACCATAGTTTGTATTGGAATGGCATACACTGGTGACATAAACTATGAAAATTCTATCAGAATTCATACTGGCCTAAAATACGACCTCCTCAAGGACATAGATAACATAGATCTACAAAAGATGCAAGCTCTTTTGCTTGACAATTATTACGGCATGTTCCTTGGGAACTCTAGTCATCTCAATCTGTCTAGAGTCTCCTTCGGAGCTACCGTTAATGTGCTACGATTGAGAAATATTTTCAAGGGAAGTGAAGAACCAAAGATATCAAATGATATCAAAGATAAGGTTGAGACTTGGAAAACTTGGATATCCTATGAATCTTGTAAAAGGTTAGCATTTTTAGCTTTCATTATTGATGGTCTACATTCTTCTATATTCAATCACGAGAAATTGATATCCTGTTTGGAGATAGACATTGATTTGCCGTACACCGACTTGACTTGGCAAGCACCTGATTCTGAAACGTTTTTCGATGCATATCTACGTCAGCCAAAAGAGTCTGTACTTCCTTCTTCGGAAAAGTCACTCTTTGACATAGAAACCAGCTGGCCGAAGTTTCTATGGAGCGTAAGAAAGTTGATACAGCCATTTCGAGAAGACCATAAGGAGTACTTGGTAAGTTGTTTTTGCCAGTACTCAAGATTAATAATACTTGTTGGCCTACTACATCTATCTAAAGATATAGGCTTCAGAGATAGTTTGAACTTTTCGATATTCAATGAACCCCCCAAAATTTCGGAATTGTTCACTGATGGATTGAACAAATGGAGGTTTTACTTTGACTTACAAATCATGTATACCAATCGTGCCAACTCGCAAAACAACATTGTATTGAATGATTATGGTGCATCAATTAGCTTTTTGAATAGTCTCACCTTGCTTCAGTTCTCATCTATTGTTCTCAACAATGATATATCAGGGGTCTCTGAAGGAGTGAAGTTGTCCGATCCCAGAATTTCCAGTGGTCAAAGTTCCCTTGTTGCTAGCTGCCAGCTACTAAGCGTGGCAATCAATAATCCAACAATCATCTCCGATATCCCCCACGTCCCTTACATACTATACATTGCATGTATGAACATTTGGGCGCTTGGAAAGTCCCCTCAGCCAGATAATATATTGCAGCAAGGATCAAACTATGACGTATACTGTCACTTGGCAAACACTTATCTCACAGCCGTGTTAGAGCAACAAGATACAAAGCCACCGGCAATGAATCAGCTAGCAGGATTGTTTTTAACAATCAGTCACCTAATGAAAACTTCACGATTGAAGGCTGCAAAAGAGTTGTCTGTCAAGTTAGAAAGTTTTTTGAAAACATATATTAATTAGGTTTCTTACCTGGACACTCCAAGTCTTTGTAGTACCAGTAACCAACAAATGGCCCGAAATCAGCGTATCGTCTTTTGTATCCAAAATCGGAGAGATACTTGAAGTCCTCACCACTCAATTCAGTATCTTTACCCTCGAAGTTTTGTCTAATTCTATCTGGATTTACCGATTTGGGTATGACAGATGTTCCTCGTTTCAATGCCCATGCAATCAAGACGTTTGAAGCGGAAGTTCCTAATTTCTCGGCAATCTTCACTACTTTCGGATGCTCCAAGGTCTTAGGCTCGCCATTCAACTCATAGGTGGAATTGTTGTTTCCAAAAGGGGAGAATGCCGTAACGTGGATATTATTGTCTTCATGGAACTTGAGAAAATCATCCTGGGGTAAGTAAGGATGTAATTCCATTTGATGTACTTGGGGCTTTATTTCACAGTTGTTTATCAACTTTTCCATCTCTTCTTTGCAAAAGTTGGAGACCCCGATAGCCCTTACCTTTCCCGCTTTTAACTCCTCTTCCATAGCTTTCCATGTGTCACAATAATCTATATCAATTGAAATGCTTTTATCCTCTTTTTCAAAAGCCTCTCTTTCAGTTGCACATGGGAAATGCATTAACCATAGATCGATATAATCTAATTTCAAATCATTCAAGCTTCTTTCAAGCGCAACTTTCACATCCTGAGGGTGATGCATAGAATTCCAAAGTTTGGTTGTAACGAAAATGTCCGATCTCTTGACACCACTTCTCTTGATCCCTTCTCCAACGGCATTCTCATTTCCATAAATAGTGGCTGTATCAATGTGCTTGTAACCAATTTGCAATGCTACTTTAACTGCTTCTGTCGTTTCATCGCTTGGTGATAACCAAGTTCCCAAGCCAAATGTAGGCATTTTGACCCCATTGTTAAGTGTCACTGACATGATTTACATATTTATTTGAGGAACCTTCGCCTTTTGTACCCCCATTTCGGCACGGAATAACATTCTCCACCACCTCCACCAGATCGGGGATTAAGATACGCGACTCACAAATTAAGTCTGAAGATAACAAATATGAATAATTCATCTCGAGTATTCTTTTCAAAACTGCTTGAAGTTTTGATAAAGAGAACCAATTTCTACCAGATATGCTATTAACTTCGTCGGCAATGACAAATACTTGTTCTACTGACTAACTACTTCAGATGTTGAAAAATCTCCTCCCTTTGTTTTGCAAAACTCATGATTCTGCTACTCTCTAATTTAGAAATCAAGTCCCCATCGCTTGTGTTAATTTCATCACAACTATAGTCACCAGGGAACCCAAAAATGTCAACGAAAGAGGCCCTCAAAAGTTTGTGCATGCCCATTTCTGTCGAACTAGCCCGGGATTACAGTTACCGCTAGTTCCTAGAATTGAAAATAACATTAATTAGCTGCCTTTGCAGCATCTCACGGTTTCCTTGATTGACTCAATTTTGCACCAGAAATTGAGTTTTTTCATTCGGTAGATCAACTGGAGCAGAATTTTAAGCCAAAAGATATTCTGGGAAGGTTGTGCATTCTTTTTTTAAGATTCGAACGTATGAAATTAGATTGAATTAAAAAGCAAAATTGTGACTGGATCTGCAGAGCTAACGCTTTTCGACTAAAATTAGCTTAATCAGCAAAGTTCACATTCATTGCGGTAACGCACTGGGTGTTTTGTCTTCCGTAGTAGCTTTGGTACCTTGTTACAAAACCCGCCCCAAGGGCACATACAGTAACTCGTATCACAATTAAACCAATGTTACCTATTAACTGATTCCAAGGAATCTGACGCGGATATCCCTTCCACAATCCAGTTGGTGAAATACCTAGCAACAGTCTACGTGCAACTCTTCTTTAGGTATACAAATTGAGTCACGGTTGATTTGCCATCATCTTGATAATTGGCATCTTCGGCTTCCTTGGGAACTTCCGAGCATTTGAAGACTTAGTTCTATTAACCATGACGAACAAATCAATTACCGAGGATTTCATACGGGATAAATGTTATGTGTTTGTTATGATCAAATTTTATCTCTCCGTCGCATGATTTGTTCGTTTGAGAAGTCCACGACAATTTGGTGGAGATTTGAGTATTACACCAACTTGGTGGAGGATCAAGATAAGAGTACTATAAGCATATATTCAATACGTAGCATTAAGCCTCATGCTCTGATATTCTAAGGAATTGATTGGCTCATATTTCTTTGGTTGTGAATCAGAGAAAGTTCCGGGGAGACAGTCAATTACTTTATCCTCGTCTGCAGAAACAAAGAATGGAATCGAGTATCTGACTCTGGAGAGTCCCGAAGTTTCGATTGGAGGTGCTCTAACCCTGTGTAAAGTGGACTTTAATTGATCGTTCGACCATCTCATTAAGAAGTCCCCGATATTCATAACCAACGAATTCTTTATAGGTGGGACAGGAATAAACGTACCTTTATTGAACGGATCCTCCACTTCCAAACCACCGCATTCGTCTTGTAACAATAGGGTCATTGTACCAAAATCAGTATGAGCAGCAATTCTTTCAGCCTTTCCTTCTTTTAAGCTTGCTGTATCAGTTGGAGGATAATGAAGTAACCTCAATTGATTGTCTGATTCAGAGTGATAGGGAATGAAAAAGTCATCCTCCAAATTCATTCCAATTGCAATAGCTTTAAGAAGTTCTTTGGTAAGTTTAGTATTCAACTCAAAGTAGTCTTGACAGAATTTCCGAAAATCAGGAATTGCCTTTTCATCGGGCCAAAAGTTACAGAAATGTCCATTTTGATTTCCTGAATCGAAGGATTCCTTAACATCAGGAGTATTCCTCAATTTTTTTATCTCTTCTTCATCAAAAACCATTTGCACAACTTTCTCCTTACCAACGGAGGACCAGCCTCGATGATGCGCTCCATTTTCTGGATGGGCACACTTCTGTTTCTCCTTTGTTGGCAAAGCAAAGAACTTTTTGCACCAATCGAATGCTTCTTCAAACTTTGATTCACTGATTCCATGGTTGACGAGGTAGAGGAATCCGACATTTTTCATAGCAGCAACTAAACTTTTCCCCACCATGATTCTATCTTCTTCATTACCATTAATGAAAGGACCGAAGTCAATAATAGGGACCGAAGGTCCATCAGGTGTTGAGGTAGGTGCCATAGTTTTTCAGCATCTTGGACTACGATCAGTTTAAATAGCGCCGCGGATTTTGAATTCCATCGGTGGAGGTATCTTGGTGGAGATATTTGGTGGAGCGGAACTGATAAGCTTAATTATATAATCTGGCAAATTCTAGATTATTATTAATGTTGTTACTAGGTGTGGACGTCGGTGGAACCTCCACTGATGGTGTGTTAATCGATACTAGTCAATTAAAGTCTGATGACAGCGGAGTCATTAAGTTTAAGAAATCAATTACAACACCTGATGTTAGTCAAGGGATAGAAGACGTAATTAATGACTTGTTTGACGGAATCTCTTACTCCAAAGATGATGTTAAAGCAATCACTATTGGGACAACTCATTTTATCAATGCGGTGATTGAACAAGATAGAGCTAGATTAGAGGAAGTCGCAGTGATAAGAATTTGTGGTCCTTACTCCAAAGGACTTCAACCTTTTTCCAATTTTCCTCCTGGATTGACTAATATTCTTAAAGGACACATTGCTTACGTGGATGGTGGTCATCACGTGGATGCCAATGAAATCCAACATTTAGATGAAGAGGCTATCATCGAGCATGCCAATAAGATTAAACAATTGGGAATCAACTCTATTGTACTTAATGGAATCTTTTCGACAATTGACAATTCACACGAGAACAGGGCAGCCGAGTTGATTAGGGAGATTCTTCCTAATGCCCATATCGTGAAATCTCATGAAGTTTCTGGTATTGACTATCTTGCTAGAGAGAATGCATCCATATTGAATGCTTCAATCATGACTTTTGCTTCAAAAATATTGGGATCATTTACTAATTCGATCAAAAACCTACAGTTCAAGTGTCCTTTACTTTTGACACAGAACGATGGGACGGTATTAACAGTGCCAGAGGCTTTGAAAACTCCCATCAGAACGTTTTCTTCGGGAGCAACTAATTCCATGAGAGGTGCATCATTCCTATGTGCCAATGACCCTGAGATAAAAGGTAAAAACGTTATGGTGGTTGATATTGGAGGTACTACAACAGATGTGGGACTTTTATTGGCCAACGGATTCCCCAGACAAGCGTCGTCTCATTCCACTGTTGGCGGCGTAAGAATGAACTTTTCCATGCCCCATGTTGAAAGTATTGGTTTGGGAGGAGGTTCAATTGTTAGGAAAGGAAAAGACTCAGTTTCTATTGGACCTGACTCTGTGGGGTCTGAAATTGCAAGTAAGGCAATTGTATTTGGAGGAGACATCGATACCACTACAGATATTACCGCAGCTACCGGTGATGTTGACATCAAGGGAGTTCATCTCGAAAGGGTTGAAGGAAGATACAGTTCTGATTTCCTTCAAAGCTACAATGAAGAATTGAAAAGAAAGCTAGACTCCATCATTGACAAAATGAGAACCAGTCCCGAACCTTTACCTGTGTTGTTGGTTGGGGGAGGTTCGATTGTCGCACCACTTGAATTGGAAGGAGCTTCAAAGGTAATTAGACCTCCGTATTTCCAAGTTGCAAATGCAATTGGTGCTGCATTAGGAAAATTGAGCTTCAAGCTACACAAAATTGAAACTGTTCATGACTCCGACGCTAAAGATGTAATCATCGAACAAATGATTAATGAAGCAAAGTCCACTTTGACTTCGAAAGGAGCTTTAGAGCTGTCGATAGACGTCATCGACATCATATACAACCCCATTCCTTATGTTGATAAAACATATAGTTTTGAAATCAAAGTTGTGGGTGATATAGATTATGAGAAAGTTGGTGATTTTTTTAGTAAGATATCCACTGGGGAATTTGCCAATGGGGAAAAATCAAAGCCTGTTTATAAATCATTGGAGACTAAACAAAATCCAGAGGTCAAACTAGACCATAAAGGGTATGTTCCAAAAATTAACGACCAAAGAGAATGGATAATTTCCGAGACCGACTTAGAGTACATAAGCATAGGTGCTTATATTTTGGGATGTGGTGGAGGAGGAACGCCTTACCCAGAATATTTAGAGTTGAGAAATTTGGTTAGAAACGGAGATATTGTAAGAGTAATCGATTTGCAAGACTTACCTTCTGATGGAAAATACATTCCTGTGGCTTGTGCTGGATCCCCAACTGTCATCGATGAACAGCTACCTGGGGATGAATTGACTGATGCATGCGAGGCTGTCTTTAATTATATGAAGTGTAAACCTGATGGGGTTTTATCGGTCGAGATTGGAGGTGGAAATGGACTTAGAGCTATGCTTTGTGGGGCTTCCTCAAGGCTAAATATCCCCACTGTTGATTGTGACTTGATGGGCAGAGCTTATCCCACATTGTCTCAAATTGTACCGTGCATCTATAGCAAAGACTTGTTCTTAACTTTGAGTTCAGTCTCAGATGGAAATGGGAACGAATTTTTGATAACCAATGCTCAATCCGATATATACGTTGAAAAGCTCGTCAGAGCGGCATTATCGGAAGTTGGAGCTTTAGTTGGTGTAGCTCACAACTACATGTCCACTGAGGAATTGCACAAAATGTCCGTTCACAATTCAGTTTCTTGCTGCTGGAGAATTGGAAAGGCAGTCAAGTTAGCTCAAGAAAGCCTAGAATTTGACCAACTCCCCGAGAAGATTCTTGACAGTTTAGGGGGTGACAAAGCTGGTAAACTATTATTTGAAGGTAAAATCGTTGGCGTGGAGAAGAAACTTTTTAAGGGCCATGTTTATGGAGAAGTAATTATTGAAAATCAAGCAAAGGACAAATTGTCTATTCCATTCAAGAATGAAAATCTAGTTGCAAACTTGCAGAAATGTGGATCGGAAGATTGGGAAGTTGTTGCATCTGTACCTGATTTGATCTCTGTCTGCTATGCTGATAGTGGAGAGGCAGTTGGTACTCCAGAATACCGTTATGGCATATTAGTCTTTGTATTAGTTCTTGCTCCAAGTGATGCCTGGTCAACTGAGAGAGGGATTGAAGTAGGAGGGCCCCAAAGTTTCGGCCCCTCTCTTCACAATGTAACTTACTCCCCTGTGGGTGAGTACATTAAGCCCAAATCAGTAATTGACCAATATTATCAACATAATAAGTAGACACTGTTGAACTATTAGTTTTGGTTTAGGTCCCATTGTTTTCATGCGGTTTGGAACTGTGAGTATAAAAATTTGCAACTACTCTGGTTTGTGAATCCACTAATAAACTGAAAGCGAATGTGCCGTAACAGCATTCGCTATAAGCCATAGTGTCATCCACATACACTTCAGAACAATCCCTTGTGGCCAAAGACTATTGTCTGGTGTCGTCAATTCAGCTGTAATAAATTTGTTAGATATAAGACAGTGAACAGCCAGTTTTAATACAAATGCACCTCGTAGACTACTTTCATGACCGAACTCTTTCTATCATCTTCTTTAGGGTTTGTCGCCACTGGTAGTGGGGTGAGTTCGGAAAATTTGCTCTTACTCCGGAAGGTTTTATTAGGGGATACTGTCAGCCGTCACCTCAATACTGTATAAACAATCTGATCTCAAAACAGAACAAGAACGAAGGCAGCCGAAAGTCCAAAGATCAATATTATCGAAGGACAGTCATGACCAAGGATGTATTCCCCTTCAAAAATTCCCGGCACCGAACGAATTAAATTTAATTCACTAAGTGAAGCCAAAGAAGTCGGCATTCCACCTCAGGTCAACGCCGATTAAGCTACTTAAATTGTCTTTTCGGGTTCAAGAGACAATTATAACTATCGAACATCCCTGTTTTCAATAACTTGATTATCACAGTAAAACCTAAAATCAGAAAAAGACACCGAAGCCATTGTCAAATAGCCAATTTCAAGAGATTATCGATTTTTATTCATAAACTATACATCCTCTTTGTGTTCGACATCCGGTTTAGAAAGAGGCTCTGACAAATGTAACATCACATCTTTGGGATCATCACCGAAAACCTTGGATACCTCCTCTAATGTGTAAGAAGACGTTTCAACAAAGAAGAAATAAATTATGGGGACTTCTGTGGCGAGGAAGCAACAATACACAATATAGTATTTCCAACTGATAGCCTCCATTGCGATAGGGTTGACGTAACCATTATAAATCAATATCGCATATTGAAAAAACAGAAAGATGTTTAGTCCTTTAGCTCTATGGCTGAAGGGTAAAATTTCAGTAAGATATAAAATTGGTAAACCGTTCATCCCAATATCATAAGCAAGGTAGTACAAAAATATCATGGCTAACACACCTTTGCCATAAGAGCCCGGAAATCCTTTTTGTTCGTTAACAGCACTCAACGCAGTCCATAGAACATAGAATAAGCACATTAATGATGATGATGTTAAAAACAAAGTCCTTCGCTTGAAATAGCCGAAAAACATCGATGCTACCATTGAAATCACCATATTGTAGATCATAAGAACACCATTGATCATTAATTGTTCTGAAGTGTCGGTAATTCCAATGGAATTTAAAACCAAGTTGAGATAATACGAAACCAACCCATTACCAGATAACTGCATAAGACAAGGAACATAAAGGCAAAGGAATAGTCTTCTATGGAACGATTTGATTTTTATGAAATCCAAGTAGCTAGAGTTGTTGGCAAGTTTCTCTATTTGTAAAGCAACTTCGATTTGTTTCATTTCAAAATCTACCAATCCCAAACTTTTCTCATCCTGTTTACCACCGGTGTGGTATTTAGCCAAGAAAGCTCTAGCTTTGTCATGTTTTCCTCTTGAAATATAATATCTAGGACTTTCAGGGACGAGCCAAATGAAAACCACTTGAATAAGACTCATCACTCCTTGCAAATAAGAAGGGATTCTCCAGCAATTCGAGTTGTTGATATTACGAGTACCATAAGTAATCCATGCAGCAAGAACAGCCCCAAGGTACCAACAAGTATTATAGAATCCAGTTGCTCTTGATCTGTGAGTAGGAAAGGCAACCTCAGCTACCAAGACAGGAGAAGCAACAAAAGCAATAGTTGAACCGAAACCGTTAAGGATCCTTGACCCTAAAAACCAAGCATAGTTTTTGGCTGTACCTTGCAAAACGGCCCCTACAATAGCAATAAGCTGTCCATAAAAAACCCCTGTTCTTCTACCGAAGCGGTCACTAATATAGGGTGCTATAGGGGTGGCAATTACACCACCAAAAATCATACCATTACTCAATGCCCCCAACATTTGACCTCGAGTATTAGCCTCCCCAAGGTCTTGTTTCCAAATGTCTAAACTCTGTAAACCATTTAAGATTGAGCCGTCATATCCGTTATTACAGGAACTCAACGTCACCAATAAAATTCCAATATTTAACATCACCAAGTGCTTTTCCTTCACCCAGATCTGGTCCGGATTGATAAATTCTTTGACATCCTCATCGAAAGACCCGATATCTGCTTGAATATCAATTTGGTTGTCAATGGATCTACTGGATTTTACTTCTACTTCTGATTGCGGTTTACTCATGACTGTGAGATCAGTAGAATGTAACCTTTGGACAAGGCATCGCCATATTTATACGAATCTTTTATAATTAGTGGGGAATTTCCCCAATAACAACGACCAGTAATAGTCAATCATGTTGTCAATCGAGACCTAAAGGTTATAAGTCTGGGCTTGTTCTGGGCTAGTACCAAGAATTACTTGCGAGATGATTTAGTTACCAACCCCACCTATCCATACGAACAGTTTAATCAGGGTAATAATTTTTTGGATAACAATATACAGTACCAGCCCCACTGTGTGCTGTACTTTCCAATTACCGGAAATCTCCAAATAATATCCTGAACCAACCCTCAAAGAGGAAAAGTTAAGCACACCGAAGACTTTGCACGTAAAATGAACTAAGGAAACCTCAGACAATTCTATTGCGCTATTTATCCAATTAAAGTAGGAATTATTGAAAGGGAACCTTCAATATGTAACATTGATAATCGAAAAGTTATTGGAGGCTTTCCAAGTGATATCTGAGACATGTCCAAGCCCCCCTCCCGACTCAACAATGAAAAATGCGAAATCTGGGGTAATGCGCAAGGAAGTTTGCTCCTCACAGACCGAAATAGGCAGTACCGAGCGGGAAATCTTCCTTGAATACACAGGGTGTAACCTCGAAGCTCAAAAATAACCTTTTCACTTCGATAGGACAATTGTGGATAAACGGGGCAAAAGAATATTAGAACTGAAGACCAAATGAAATTTCATGAATCCCATGCTCTATCGCAACGCTATGTGTTTGTTGTAGCTCCTTAGTGATGGTAGTGACCGAGGGCCACTCACACTTCAGGACGAGTCTATTTGGAATTCTTAACCACAGGACTGGATTAATTCGTTGTTTCATGGGGTCAACCCCAAAAATAAAAGAAGTGGGGCTGACGCCAAATGAACCGACCACGAGTTTAAAGTTTCGACTAAAGGATTCAACTTATGTGGTCATCTCAACCGTTCGATTATAATTGATATACTTTTGTAGTCAGGGATAGTTCAACTGAAAGATGCTTTATAAAACTTAGAAGCCTAGATATCCATGGAATATCAACGAAATTGAGCGGGCTATGTAATTTCCATGTTGGAAGATTAATGGTTGCATTGAATTTCTTGTGCACGGAAAAAATATCTGTATTTATCACCCCATAGGAAGTGGAGATTATTCAATGCTTATTTCAGAGATCAAAAGAAACCACCAAATAAATTCGTTTGTCAATGAGTCCAGTTTCCTAAAATAAACGGAATTTCTGCAATATGTCTCGGGTAATAATTTGAAGAGTTACTGAGGTTGAGTTTTGTGTTGTAAAACTTTTTTGAATTCCCTACTGAGCTCTGGGGGAAAGCAAAGACATTGCAGCCAAAATATACTGAGGTATTTTCATTGAATCGTTCATTTGGGATCTATTCAAACGATAAGCATTTCGTTGTTATTATGGATATAGTGGAATGAGTTACTCCAGCCTGTAAGACAAAAATGCAGCCATCAGAAGAACTAATGAATAAACCGGCGTCGATTTATGTATAACTTTTATCTTTGATTTTATATAGTTGCCCACAACCTGTCATATAGTTGCGTATTGATTGAAGGAATTCAAAAGTCCTCGCTGCTCAAGGGTAGCCCGTGCTACCTAGAATTGTTACAACTTCTTTGCTGATTACATAACCCCGCAGGAATTACACTCAACCGCAGAACGTCTTCCTCTATTCAAGAGGTTAGGATTCTTGGGTCGCTTATGTTTGAACAACTTTACCTTTAAATCTAAGGAGGAAGAAGAATATACCCATCATTCCATTAAATAAAATTAACTCTTAGGTACTCTTTAACCTCACCGAAATCTTTAAGATCGAATTTGTCTTGTAATTCTTCCATCAACTTATTCATATGTTTATCTGAAATGGAGTTGAAGATATCATCTACGTAGATAGCTACCATAACAATTTCATTGTCTGGGAAAACACGTACGAATAATCCTATATCGATATCTGTAAGTTCAAACTTCAAGTTGAGTAACTACGAGAATAATTCGTACCACATCCGAGCACTTTGCTTTAAAACATATACTGAACGACGTAACAACCATATGTCTCCTTTGCTGAAGCCACTACGAGGTGGAGTTCATACAAATAATTTCCCCTTATTGTCTTTCTCGGCATTAAGATAAGCAGCAGTTACATCTGCCTGCCTTATAGTCCATCCATTCTCGGCAGAAATAGCAGTTAATATGCGGATTGTAGTTATATCGACAACCGGAGAAGATACTCTTAGTGTTTTTGCTGGATCTGAACAAGCCCATTTACAGCACATCTGGGCATGTGTACAACGATGTCGTCTGGTTTTTGTGTGCATACCCACCATGATGGCAGCATCTTTGTTTTGTTGGTGTATATTTTTCTGTAGCTACTTCAAATACCTTATAGCGTTTGAATTACTTGATTCTTTTTCGATAGAATCTATCCATTTTCTAACCTTGTGATTTACGTTTTGGTAATTTATATAAATTTATGGAACAATAAATCCATGTTGTCTCCATCAGAAATAGCAGCTTGTTTAGAAATTCTGACGGGAGATTCAAGTCTCAGAATAACATTGATATGCCAAGGTGATATATCCTTCGCTGCGTATACGATAAAAGGATGATATCTAGTGGTAAGCTGTGAAATATCATTGACTGGTTCTTTGCTTTTTTTAAAACTATTGAGGAGATCTCTAATCTCTTCGCCCACATAATAATCGAATGCTTCATTGTCCAAATGGAATAGGAACCTAAATAGCATATGAAAGTTTCTAAAAGGATTTACATCTACAAGTCTAGTCCTTAGGAAATGGCACATCATTGCATGTTCTACTACTTTAAAAAATTTTTTTCTTCCAGACTCGGAGGGTAAGTCAACCATGATATCCCGAAAGATCTGTTCGTCTCTCACCTCTGGTTCGATTGCACCTACACGAATAAAACCTGGCAAAATCTTGTCAATAGACATAAATGCTCTAATCCATTCAGCTTGGTGTTTGATTGTCGCCCTATTTAACGGTACCATTTGTTTAAACCGTTCTAGATTTTCTTTCACAAATTCATCAGCTAACTCCTCGGCCTTTGTTGTTTCAGTTTGAGATAACTCAACCTTAGCCTCATCAGTCTTGGGAGCGTTAAAACCGACAGTTCCAGTTAAATCAAAAAATTCTTTAGTGCTAACAACCTTGGTTTTGCTCAAAACCTTGATCATTTCGTTTCTGAATTTCTCCACAGAGTCTTTTCCTTCATCGTTAACGTAACAGTAAACTTCATCACTCTCGTTAGGAGAATTTTGAGCGATGTAGTTGTAGAAAATTTCTTGATTTGATAAGCAAAAAAATTGATTCATTTTAGATTTTGAGATAGTATACTGAGATAGTAGTATTCCTTGTTGGCTTCAGCTATGTCATTCCGAATATTTATAACTCGGATTTCTCCCGACTTCGGATTAATTCACTTAAAATTTCTGTTTGTTGGTATTAGCTACGTGTCCTTAGCGTCTTGGCGCTACCCGATTTGTAGTGTGGTATTATTTCAGGGAAATCCTAAACGATTACTTCTGTCAGGATAACGTGTTCTTGGGAAATGGGAAAGTTTTAGCATAACTTGTGTTTTAAGTAGGTATCATCGATTTTTTACCGTTGTTACCCGATTTACAACCATTTTGTGTCCTATCTTTTGTTTCTCTAATTGGTTCAATTCCTTTTAAATTGTTTCTGAAATTCCGTATTCAGTCTGAGATTATACAGGAATCTAATGGTAGGTATCTAACCATCACTCTAGATACTTCAATAAGAATAAACTCTAGACCAGGAGCTATGTGACTGTTGATCTGTTGGAGGACTCGCGGCTAGCGCTTAGCGAGCCTCCGGTTGGTGAGTGCAAGCTGGAAATCTAGAGATGCCTGATTGAGTACTAAAGATCAAGTAGAGATAGCATATTCATTTTATCCCTAACGGTACGGCAGAGCCGACCTTACCACCTAGTCCTAGGTATACTTCTCCTCCAACTTATCCTCCTCTAGGCCTTGGGACGCTGGGGAGACTGATATCCGCTTTTATAGTCGTGTCTCCATCATACGCGCTGGATTCCATACAGTATTTCCACACTTGAGTTCGCGCTTCTCTCTATTCTACTTCCAGTGGATATAGAGATTTGAAAGAACACAGGGCAGAGCATGGGCTGGTCAGTACGGAGACGGTAGGGATAAATAACATTTAATGAACCAGACGAATATGTATATTACAAACCTCAATTGTATCACGTAAAGTGCTAGAATGATAACTGTCTCTCCTAAGAGTCAGAAAGACCCTTTCAAGAAAGTTATACTTCGGACACTAACAAATAGACGAGCGAGTAAAGACACCACCAGAAGTTGTGTGATTGTATATATAACTGGTTGGTAATGAATGCAGTACATCTATGTAGTAGAATTCCGTTTCATATTTCAGAAATGGAGGGATGGCCGAGCGGTCTAAGGCGGTAGACTCAAGTTCTACTATCTCCGGATGCAGGGGTTCGAATCCCCTTTCCTTCATTAATTTTTTTTTAGATATCAGCGGTTTCCAATATATTGCACATCGTAATTGTTAATTTGCATGCTTCAGTACATTTTTACCTCATTTCCATGTTATCTAGAGAGATTTTAGGATACGTCATTTTTTGAGAATTTTGCAGTTGAAATTGAATTTACAAGTTTATAACTCTGAAATGTGGAGACAACTCTATTTACTCAGCAGCTGTATAGAACTACCATAAACAACTAGAGTTTATAACAAAGTTAAAATAAACCAGATATAAATCAAAATAACCACAACAATCAAAACTACATTTGAAATACTACTACTCCAAAGATAAACCAAGAGCTTCTCTTTGAGACTTTGAGACTGGATCAAAGAAAGGAATTTCAGCTAACGAAGTAACTCTGGTTCCATGTCTTGGTTCTTGACCCTCATGATCCCAGACTGCATTATGTTGGCTGATTCTGTTGTCCCATAAAGCCGAGGTTCCCAAACCAGGTTTAGACTTCCAATTAAATCTAACTTGAATATCTAAATTTTTTTCGAATACGGAGTAAAGGTATTCTAAAAGAACTTCTGATTCACGGGGCAACAATCCAACAATTCTTACTGTCATTGATCTATTGACAAATAAAGATTTCCAGCCTGTTGCAGGATGAGTCCTAACAAGGGGATGTTCCCTTTCAATGTATTTAGGACCACTTAATGGATTCTCCTTGTCTAAATAAGGATGAGCCGAACGATAAATGGCTGTTTTACCATCCAAAAACTTTTGTAAAGCAGGAGACAATTTATCATAAGCACCGTATCCAGAAGCCCACAAAGTATCACCACCAATATTAGGAATGGAATCGTTATGCAAATGTGTGATTCCTGCTGGCTGCTTCTCATGCACTAAGTCGGTATGCCAAACAGAATTTCCTCCAATACTTTGTTTAAATGATAAGGTGTTTCCGAAATATTTTTTGGCATAATCAACCCAAATTGTAGTGATACCATTTAAATCTTCCCCATCTTTAGCATTGGGGACTCTTAAAAATTGAGGATGAATCTCCACTTGACCCCAATACTTCCCTAATGCTAATTGTTTTTGAGGAGATAAATCTTGATCTCTGAAGAAGACCACAACTCTTTCAGCAATTAATAACGCTAACTCATCCTTTTGTTTATCATTCAATTCGGATATTTGTAAACCCACAATCTCTGTACCAATATGCTTGGTCAAATGAATAACATCTGTTGCAGCACCGAAGAGAGCTTTTTTTTCCGGATCCGCATTCTTTCCTCTTTCGATATAAGGATATTCTTCATTTCTAATAGCGTAAGCTTCATCCAAAAACTTAGGAATATCCTCCTTTTTGGGAACGATGGGATATCCGTTGGATAAATCAATTCCATATTTTTCAAATCTTTTCCTGGCTGGTTCGGGTAAAAAATCAACCCCTGAAAGTTGTGGCTTCTTCGATAATTTATAACTACTACCTCCTGGAATCTTCAACTCAGCCAATTCTTGGACTGTCTTGTCAATTATACTGTCTTCTCCACTAATTTGAACTGGTGCCATTTTGCTCAAGTAAAGGGAACTTCAACGGATCAGACCTACTTTATATAATCAGATCAGTTGATTGTTTCATTGCATCTGATTTCCTCATTGAGAATTGTGGTGGCTGCAAGCTTAATCTTTATCAGTGCCGTTAGTAGTGGGTATTTGTTGCAAACCAGATCGTAGTATCTAGTCCCATGTTTAGATTGCCATTGAGAGTCTTCATGGGATCACTGTAAAAGACTTTGGCAGGGATCATAAAGGTGTCAGAGTTTCCAGCTGGCATGTCAGATATTGACCTCAAAATTATATAATAATTAGCTAATCAATAAAAAGGGACTCGCTGACAAATGATTCTATTGGAAATGCAGTAGAGGGCTCTAACATTATGGCTGGATGGGATTTACACCACAATTGTTCTCTTTGGGCGTTTAAATTGTTCTGCGGCGCTTTTGGCCAAAGCAATTGAAATTGGGAAGTTTCCTTCGAAAACTTTTGGGTAATTGAAGATGTCAATTCTACTAATTACACTATAGTAATATATACTTCCTTTCACGAAGTTTGTTCACGAACGGACTGTAGAGGTTTTTTCAGTTGTCCCTGTACCCTCAGATAGAGACAGTTGATGCAATTCAGTACTGAAGTATTAAAATACTCAAAGGTGTACATTTTGTCGAATGGTATATAGTTCGGAGTTCAAATAAAGAGTTCACCAATACCAAATTTCCTCTCATGAACGGTCATGTAGAAGATAAGAAAGATGAGTTGATTTATTGAAGAGTAATTACTTCTAAGCACTCTTGTTAGTTTCGTCACTCTTTTGATCGGAGCTCTTTTGCCTCTTTTGATCTCGGAAAGTCAAAAAAGTAGCGATTCCGGTAAGCACCAATCCCAATGAACATAGACAGGCAGTATAAGTGAACCCAATATGATATTCAGGCTGATCTCTCGTATCCCAAACTAAAATTGGTACCCATGCATTGGTAACATAAGCTAAAACATTGGTACTCACCACCAAGAAATTTCTCTTCATATCGTCTTCGAACATCAATCTATTTAGCCAGCTAAATATCATAGGCTGGCCCCAAGACGTGGGGACCCCAATCAAAAAATAACAAATCCAATGCCAGGCTCTAGAAATATTCCAAATACTTAATGAAATACAACCAGTTATCACCATTATGAAATAAAGTGTAACAAACACAAAGTTTTTCGTCCCACCTAGGAAATTATTGATGTAAGAAAAGAAAATAGTTAAAAACATCCCAGTTCCGGTGACGGCAGAAGGGTAAGTGTTGTAAATTTCAGGACCTAATTCCAAACCTTGTTTCATCCACGTTTGAAAGGTAGGTTGACTCCATGCTCCACAGGTATTGTTATAACACAAGAATAAAATAGGGAAAACATATACATGCCAGGTACTGAAGAAAGATTTGATTTTTGGCCAAGTGTACTTCTCTCTGGTGTTCAACTGAGCACCGATTTTTCTCCTTCTTTCGAGACCAACTAGCTTGTCTTCTTCGGTGAAGTAGAAAACATCAGTAGTGGAAGGAGTGTTGGGGTCAACAAACATTGTGTAAATGGCAATAGGAAAAGAAATAACAGCATCAAATACAAACATCATTTGAAAAGGCTCAATAGCAGTGTTAGGAAATCGTTTCAAGATGGCCAATTGCAACGGACCCGAGATTAAACCAGCTGCGTTACCAGCGATAGCAAAAAATGAAGACCTACTGGAAATTTCTGCTGCAGAATAGTTGGATCCTAGCAAATACTCTAAACCGGGAAAGTAACCTGCCTCAGTCAAGCCGACTAAAAATCTAATGGCAGTAACTCCCCCAAGTGTTTTGCACGCAACCATGCATACAGTCAAAGTAGCCCAGATAATTTCTAGGAACCCCAAATAGTATCTAGCAGATATTCTATGAAGGATTAAGTTTGAAGGGATTTGGCCAAGAATATAACCAACAGTCCAAGGAGTCAAGACCTGGGAATTTAGTTGATTGCTATCCATCTTATAGTATTCAGACATTCCGTTAACGTAAGCCGTGTTGACGTTCGATTGATTTAGATTCTTTATGAAATATCCCAACATGGAAGAACTTAGCAAGAAGAAATCTAGTTTGAGTAGATATCTCTGCTCTTTAGGATGTTTACCAGTACCATCCCAAAAAAATCTTCTGAGCTTGTAGACCCTAGAAGTTTCTCTATATTCGATCTCTTCGGGAGTCAAATCAAGAGTCAAGTCTATAAATGGAGTGTCTCTAATCTCTTTCGTAGCAACATTGATTGAATCTTTCCCCAAATAGGACTCTACTTCTGTGTAAGATTTCCCCGAAGCAACATCCTTGTTGATTAAGTCGAGTTCAGGACCAACCAATTGCCTTTTAATGCTATTGAGGAATCCCATTGTCTCTTTATGTCAATCTGACTTCGATTTATTACATTATATAAAGTCTAATAGAAAGGATCCACATTTTATGTGGCTACATCGCATCATAGTGGCCCGTAGTTGCCCATTAGACAGGAGTGGACTGACAGTATTGGTGCTCTTAATCCCGTAAGAGACACTGCTCCGGATTACTCATAAGAATCGATGCACCAAACACTAAACACGACTGTTCAGTGACTGTTTACTTTATAGGTTCATTGACACAGAATTGGTGATACTTTTTTGTAGCGCACCTACACGCTAGGGATACTTATCAGAGTCTGGCAAGACCTAAAGAGTAGTATAAGTGTCCCACTAGCTACACGCTGCCGATTGTGGTTCATTGTGAAATGACCATTATCTTTCTGACCGGCAAAACACAAAACAATTGCCAAGGCGTGAATATGTCAAAAATGTTCTTATCGTAATAATAAAGTCCAGATCAATGACAGCCCGCATATTCTTGACTGCGTATTCCTTTACACCACAAATGTGGAAGGGAAATTTATCGCCTGCTCTTACGTAAAAGCACATTCATACCATTCACGTGAAATTCCTCGTTTCCCAGACCACCCTAGTGAGGACAATAGGCCAATAGGCCATTGGGTTGCCAACATGACATCGGTAGTCAAGGAAAACTCCTTTTTACCAATGATCTATAAATGTCATTTTTGGGATTCTGAGAACTGTGATTCAATGGGGAGACCATAGGAAA
Source organism: Yamadazyma tumulicola (assembly GCA_030578535.1). NCBI lineage: Eukaryota > Fungi > Ascomycota > Pichiomycetes > Serinales > Debaryomycetaceae > Yamadazyma > Yamadazyma tumulicola. The sequence goes on from JAJMSJ010000037.1 coordinate 28,562, forward strand.
GCTCGAACTGTATTTATCGACAAAGTGTTTCCTCCCCCCTGTCCATCTCTTGCTGACGCAGTACAAATCAAGTTCAGAAGAATTTCTAAATGACATTTGATCCCGGGTCACCTGTACTTGTTTTTTGAGCTCACTGTCTGTACTCACCTCTATATATAGCTATTTGTACCCATTAAACCTTACGTACAACATTCCACTGAAAAAATTGCGAATGGTTGATATCTCCCTCCTCCCACCATCAGAAAGTTTCGAAGTACTACGTAAACGGAAGCTACAATTCTTCTTGTTTGGCCTCCATCTTTCTAATTCCAAGGCGCCCTTACTATGCAACACCATTTTCCAGAAATTAGGGCTCAATTGGAATTATAAAATCGAAGAAACCAGTAGTAAGACTCATTTTAACAAGGTATTCTCCCAAGACAATGTTATTGGTTGTGCTGTGACGATGCCCAATAAAGTTGATTTTATCACTGAGGTAGATTTTACCGACGCTATTGGTTCTGGAGTGGGTGCTATTAATACCATTTACACCAGAAAAGGTCCTGATGGAACAATCCTTAGAATTGGTACTAACACAGATACCGTAGGAATCGAACAAGCATTCTTGCAGACCGAGGCTGCCGATATTGCTTCAAATAACAATGGTCAACCAGGTTTGGTGTACGGTGGTGGTGGAGCCTCGAGATCCGCTGTTTTTGCTTTATACAAATTCTTTGGTTGCAAACAAATCTACATAATAAACCGAGATGAACAGGAAGTTGAAGATTTGAAATTATCAATGAACGAGTCCATCCCTGAGGTGGATATAGTCCACCTCAAATCTCCGGAACAAGCAAGACAACGTGCTCAGCCAAAGTTGGCTGTGTTGTGTGTACCCAATTTGGCACCTTCAACTAATAGTGAGATTCAAGCAAAACAAACCTTGAAGGTGTTCATAGATTCAACTCCCGGTATTGTGCTTGAAATGTGCTACCATCCCGTAGTAATCACCGAGTTATTTAAGGAGTTTGAAGCGGCAGGGTGGACGGTTATAAGTGGCGTTACAGCTATGATTTACCAGGGTCTTGCACAAATACTGTTATGGAGTGGCTATGATATTGATCAGTTACCAGTTTTTGAAGCGAGGAATGCTGTTCTGCAATAGGTGTCACGAAAAGGTTGACTCTGTTTGGAACAGTTCAATCAGTAAAAGTACAACAATCAATATGTGTGTCTTTAAGAGGCGTGATTGAAGTGTGCTTCACTGGAGTGATAGGAAACAGTGATAAGACAAGACTCCCGTGCATCTTTACAGAGGGTTCGGATTCACTGACTTTACTGGCACAAAAGAAATAGGGTGAATCTTTCGTATCGGAATAGTCCTCTATATATTCAAAGAGGATCAAGTAATCGGCCATCTTGCTTCTGGTTCAATCTTGGCTCTTAAGCGTACTTGTTCTCCATGCACATTTGCATCTTTGAGTAATTGTTCCACGTCAATGGTCAAAAGTTTCCCGTTTTTCACAAGTACATTTCCATCAATTACAACTGTATCTACATCATTACCCGTAGCAATATACACCACCATAGAAACAGGGTCCCTCATGGGTTGTGCATACAATTTATCGTTCAAATTGATAGAAATGAAATCAGCCTTCTTGCCAACTTCAATTGATCCGATTTCATGATCTTTTCCTAAAGCTCTAGCTCCAATAATCGTGGCCATTTCAATGATCTTCTCCGCTGGTACTAACATTGGATCACCATGAATAGCTTTGGGTAATAATGCGGCCAATTTCATTTCTTGTAAAAGATCCATGGTGTTGTTGCATGGGCATCCATCACATCCAATACCCACGGGAATGTCATGCTCCATTAACTCTTTGACTCTACAGATTCCACTGCCTAATTTGGCATTAGAGGTGGGGCAGTGAGCCACTGAAGCTCCGGTGTTTGCTAATAGTTTGATGTCATTATCGTCTAAATGAACCATATGAGCCAAGACAGTCCTGGGGGCTAATAAATCCAATTCTTTACAGTAAGTCATGGGAGTATGGTTCTTCGAGGAAAAGAATTCTCTATCGGCCTTCACTTCAGCACAATGCATTGTAACTCCAATATCTCTTTCTCTGGAAATCTTTATCATCTTGCGATATAAATCCTCGGAAACTCCGCCAGGGGTTCTTGCACCGAACCAAACTTCCACCCTTCCATTGCCCTCGCCATGATAAGTATCAAAACATTTGACTGCATTTTCTAGCGACCGTTCGTCTTCAATTAAGCCAGGGTGCATCGATATCCCTTCTTGAGTTGCATAACGAGGTTGGTCCATCACTACTTTTCCCAAGCATCCTCTAATACCTGATTCCACAACGGCTTTCACCGCACCTTCAAAGCCATATCTTTCGGCAAATAATGATTCAACAAAGGTGGTAGTACCGCTTCTCAACATTTCTGCAATGGTTAATTTCGAGGCTATATATCCATCTTCTTCAGTGAAACATCCTTGCATACACCAAACTCTGTCACATAGCCATTCAATCAACGGTAAATCGTCGGCAGTAGTACGTAAAAGTGATTGAGCCAAATGAACATGAAGAGAAATCAAGCCTGGTAAAACAATTTGATTCCGGAAATCATAAGTTTCTTCCTGTGGGTACTTCTGCTTCAAATGGCTAGTTTTACCAATATCCTTTATAATATTCTCATTGACTAAAATGGCAGCATCCTTGATGACGTCTCTGTTGTTATTCACTGTAATCAAAGTGCAATTGACATAAAGCATGTCGAACTTTTGTGAATTTAAAGCTGCTTAGCGTTGGAAAAAATTCATGTTATCAAGAGATAGATATAGATATATCCAATCGGCGAACCGGTTCGCCCATGTTTAATGCGATAACACTTTATCTAGCTGTCCCGGAAAACCGGTTTGATCAAAACTCGGTACACCAAATTATTCGGATTTTACCTCATTTGGGATTAAACTCCTTTAAGCATGCCCTGGCACAAGTGGAACGATAAGTAACCACGAAGAGTCCGGAATAATACTCTGCTTCTAATTGAAGTCAAGGTGGCCGCTATATCATCATATAATTATCCGAAGAAAAGGCATACATATAGGTGTTGTGCATATTAGTTTCTATTTACCAGCTCACAATTTCAGCTTCAGGATATGACTCCGGAAAAGCCCTACTGCCTCATTGGCCATTCCATATCCCGCTTGGTATCCATATCCTGAAGCACCGTAATTATGAATCACCAAGTTTCCGCCTTCGATCTTTTCCGCCTCGATTCGAGGACCACCGTACCTACTTGGACGTAATCCTGCAGCCACCCTCACAATATCTAAGGGTTTATCTAGTATCTCGGGGTAAAGTTCGGTAGTTCGTTTCAAGATGTCCTCTGTTTCGTAATTAAATGTGTCTCCTGTCCAATTGTCTTTTTGCATAAAACCTCCTAATACCAATTGGCCATTGGAATAAGGTCTTGGAATGATGTAAGTAGCATAATTCTTGCCCCATCTCATTCTGTTCTCCTGGATATGAGGAGCTTTGACCACCACAACTTGCCCTCTGGTAGGGTAGATTCTCGTATCGTTGACTCCGCCTAGATTTAAAGCACCAATACCAGAACAGTTGAAGACATATTTGGTATCACTGGTCAAAAATGCTTGGGATAAATGACTTAATTTTTTTCTGATAATGGTAACGTTCTGTCCAATTAAGTACTTCGAAAAAGTGACCAAAAATTCGGGACAATTGAAATTCCATGACAAGTACCGTATACCAAACTCAACACCTGGCGGTAAATCCGAAAGCACTTGAAACTTCTTTAGGTATGAGCGTAAAGAGGCAAGTTTCTCATCTCCAGGATAGAAGTCCCAATACTCCGTACTCATTTTGTTGTCCAAACCACACTTAGGACCCCCTAATTTCTCCTGAATCTTGAATAAATTCAAATAAGTAAATTTGTCGTAAGCCAAAGTATCGGAATCTGGAGGTGAAATACATGAAAAGTTACCTCCTGCCCAAGGAGAGGTGTATAAAGTTGATTGATCTCCCGGTAAGAACTCAGCAACAATGCTGATTCGACTGGCATCGACCTTCGCTTCTTCAATCAAGCAATATGCGGTGTATAACCCTATTATTCCTGACCCTATAACTACTATATCTCCCATTGTTGTATGCAAAAAAGGTGGAAAAGCGAAAGTACCAAACAAGGGATCTTAAGATTAAAACATAAATTATGCGACAGATTATTTATTCCAGTCGGGTATAATTCCAAACGTACGACTTTTGAGGCGAGGGCCATACTTCTATAGATAAGGAGACCTATTTGGACTTTAAATTCCGCAGCTGTGTTCTAGACTCAATAGTTTTGCAGACTGTGTAGACTATGTAGAGATTGTATTGAGAGGAGTTTCAGGTACGGAGTTGAGATGTCAATTATTCAACAAAATTTAGTTCTTCAGAGAACCCCCGTCTCAGTATCGAAGAAGTAATGTTCAGTAATGTGCGGCAGTAGACAGTAGTTTTCATAGAAGATATATCACGGCAACAGAAACGAATTTCCTCATAATAAAGTCATCTGCCTCATCTATTGACCAAAAACTATTACCATCTCATTCCACCAGACAAAACAGGTCACTTCTTGGAGTCCTGGTTGTCGAGCAACTGATTATTGTTGTAGATGTTATGCACTAACTTAGACGATCCAGGATAAATCTCAGGGAAACTTTCGGCATATTCGAAGAATTCCCACCGACGATCAGCCCAGTTGGATTCGATAGGACGTTTCGACTTGAGACTTTCAGCCACCACTTCACAATCTTTCCACACTCTCAAAACATTCAATCCCATTACCTTTGCAATATCCTCTTCTGTGGCGTCAGTCAATTGCCAAACCTTCTTGATCAAATCAGGATACTTGGAAACATCTTCCAAACCTTTGGGTCCGCAAGGAATTCCCTCGAAATCAGATCCCAATCCTACATGATCCCAACCAATCAATTCCACAATATACTTTATGTGGTTAACTGCATCATCAATGGTGACCTCGTTGATTCCGTTTTGAATAAATGTAGGGAAGAAATTGATACAGCAGACTCCACCATTCTCTTTCAATTTCAACAATACTTCATTTCTGACATTTCTTTCGTGATTAGTCAATGTATAGACAGAGCTATGACTGAAAATAATTGGAGCTTCAGTATGTTCCAAGCTGTCAATCATAGTCTTGTATGAAACATGGCTCAAATCGACTATCATTCCAAGTCTATTCATCTCTTTAATACAGTCAATCCCATATTTGGTTAGTCCTTGATCGACTTTTCCAGCAGCAACAGATGATGCTGCGGTAGCGAACGGATTGTCACAATTATGAGTCAAGGTAATGTATCTAACTCCCAAATCAAAATACTGTCTCACCACTGCTAACGACAAATCACATTGATGCAAACCTTCCACACCCAAGGTGATGGAAATCTGCCTCCCATCGGTAGCCAAAAAATTATCCAATGCTTCTTCAGCCGTACGAACAAACTTCAATTCATTGGAGTACTCTTCTACCAATCTTTTAGTGACATCTATCTGCTCTAAAGTGTCTCTAACCGCACTATTGGGCTGATTGAAATCTTCGTATAAATAGTCATCATCTTTGCACTCAATAAACACACTGAAAAACTGAACCCCCAAACCGCCTTGCTTCATACGAATCAAGTCAGTATGTGAAGTCAAAAGGGTGTCGAAGGCAAACTTGTTTCCTTTCGAATGTAACTCATTATGAAACTGCACTCTTAATAGATAGGGAAAATCATTGTGAGTATCAACAATTGGCACTTTCTTACGAAGTTTCTCAAATCGTTCATCAATACTAAATTCGCTGGGCATGATGAGCTACTTGGCTTTCGATTTTTGGCTATCGATTTTTAGTTACGTGAAGTCAGATTTCCCGGTGATCTGCCTTTATTAAATGCTTTTTGGATATGGTGCCGTACCCAAAATTCCGTGCGATATTCCAATTACCTGTCAACTATTGCCTGACTTGTAACTGACTGTCCTTCAGTAATAAGCAGTGTATGCAACTAGACCAATTGAGGCGGTTATTCCTTTGAACTTTCCTTTTTTTCCTTCCCACTACTACATTCACCAATCACTTTTGTTATACTGCTAGATTACCATTTAGTCTTATCTTATCAGAAAGCCGCAGCCGACGAGATCGTATTCCGTTTCGCTTACAGAATTTAGATTAAGATTCACAAACGGCTCTTGATATTTGATATATTAGGGTGGTTTTCTCGTTGAAAGTGGTAATGAATTATAATGGAGAAACTGGTAGACATAGTATCACACAGTTCGGTACTTTCGAATGGTTACCATGAGAACGACAAAGGAGATATTTTGTTAGATAATGGATTGAAGGCTGGATTGAAAAACCGAATGATCAATCTTATAGCCCTCTGTGGGATTATTGGCCCAGGTACCTTGATTGGTATGGGATCTGCTTTAAGTTCAGGGGGACCTGCTGGTTTAGTGGCAGGCTTTGCAATTGTTGGAATATTGGTAATGGGGATGATGGCAGCCATTGGTGAGCTCAATTCAGCATTTGATTTTAATTTTACAGTCCACGCCTCCCGTTACGTGTCCAAGGGATTTGGAGCCACTTTGGCAGTGTATTATGTGATAATTTGGGTGACAAATATCATTGCAGAATATGTGTCGTTTACGTCATCGTTGCAGACTTACTCTTCCACTATCCCTACATATGGTTGGTTTTTGATATTCTGGTTTGTGTTTACATTGTTCCAGTGCCTTAATGTCTCGTGGTGGGGTGAAGCTGAGTACGTTTTAGGGTTTGTTAAACTTGCATTTTTAGCGGGATTTTATTTATTCGCCATTATTTACGCTGCTGGGGGTATAAAGGGCCACAAGCCTGACAATCCATTTGGTAACTATCCCCTCAACTCGGGTTTCAAAGGTATTGCAAATTCGTTTGTGTATGCTGGGGTGTTCTACGCTGGTGTTGAAGGGGTGAGTATCCTCGCTGCAGAATCTAGAAACCCTCGTAAGGCCATTCCAACAGCAGCCAAAAATACTGTGTTCCGAATCTTCTTTGTGTACTTCGGATTGAGTATTACTTACGGGATTACTGTACCTTATAATGATCCTATGTTGACAGAATCCGATAAAGTCATGAGATCACCTATGACCATTGCATTAACCAACGCTGGCTGGAAAAATTCTAAATACTACGTGACAACAATGGTATTGATTACGTGTTTCTCCTCGATCAATTCTGCCATTTATCTTGCTTCAAGAGCACTTTATATTTGGTCAAAACAAGGCTACGGGCCAAAAATTTTCAGCAAAGTCAATAAACGAGGTGTTCCTTGGGTTGCAGTCCACTCCTGTCACTTACTAGGGTTTTTGTCCATCTTATCGTATTCTTCAGGTGGGACGGTGGCTTATGGGTACATCGTGAACATTGCTGGTGTTGCAAGTTTCATTGTTTGGACATCAATCTGTATTACGCATCTAAGATTTAGGTATGGATGGATAAAAAGTGGCTATAGCTTGGACAAATTGCCCTTTAAAGCTCCTTTTTTCCCCTATCTCGATTGGGTGTGTATCGCTCTCGGTACGACGTTGACGTTGGTTCAAGGGTGGTCTTGTTTTAAGCCATTTGACTACAAAACTTTCATCGACGGTTATATTTTGTTACCTTTGTTCCCCATAGTGTGGTTTTGTTATGACTATTTCTACTTCAAAAAGGGCTTTATTAAGTATGACGAAATGGACTTTGAAACGGGTAAACGGCCAGATTTGGACGATAAAGCAGGAGCTGCAATGGACAATTATTCATCTTCTTAGCGTACTCATCGTGTGATAAATTGGTCCAAATTTATTAATATACAAAACATATATACATAACATCCAATCGGGATGCGGCTGTAACGCGGAAAATCAGATCATTAATGAAGCCCTTCACCAAACTATCCATTTTAGTAGCTCCTTTCGTTTGCTACAGTGTTGTGGATTACCGGTGGCAAAAGCTATATCCATTAGTAAAGGAGGTACCTCGTAGTCAATTGGTGATCCCTCAATCAAAATCGCGATATATTGCCTATTCAGAAACGTTCAAGAAAACAGTCCCAAATGATCAATCGTTACTGGACGTAACTAATAAATTCCTCAGTAGTCCTCCAATTTCCTCATTGGTGCAATCAAGAAAAGGACCATTGTCATCGAGAATCGTAAAACAAGTAATTTCAGGCGATTATCAGTCTACAATAATCGAATGGCAATGGAAAGATCCTACTTTGGTCCATTTTTTTGAGACAATATCCACATATGGCTATCCATGGAGATTAATGCATGGGGGATACCATGAGCTTTTCGTGGAAAAAAACAATGGTTGCATAGACGTATACTTTACATCTTCTCATGAATATGAGGATAAGGGTGACGGGAAAATTATGCCAGGTTTCGCCAGAAATCTTCATGATACCTATGCAAGACTATTATTGCACTGGTTCGTATAAATAATTATTTTATGACATTCTTGTTTTATCAATGTTTTCTCGACAGAGAGCTACTTTTTCAGTCTTGAAATAAACATCTATCAGTTTCGCCTGTGCAAAAGCCCTCAAGCAACTGGCATCTCTTGTTTCTGTACAATTCAATTTTTCTTCGTCAATCCCGAGGCATCTTGCCCCTTCGCTATGTGAATATATGCCATCAGCCTCTTCCAACTGATAGTAAGTTCCACAATGCATGACTGGATTCTACTTCTAACATTACTCACGCCAGAACTGAATAGTCTAATAAATTTTCGAAGCAATAATGACATAACTAGAATTTAAAAGATTGTAACTTTACATCAATGCTAATACATTACTCTACATGGCTAGTATTCCACCTGTTTCCACTGACCATCTCCATCTCTTTTGAACTCGGAAGTAGGAAAGTAATGATAGTTGGTTTTCATAGAAATAGCCACAGGAATGTTGTCAAAAGACACCGACCTGATCTTAATATATGTGTTATCGGGAATCTCTTTGACTATTCTGATGAAACTCTCGAGATCTTTAGTCTCTTGGTCATTGATATGGGTTATAAAACTAATAGGTACCAACCCATATTGCTGCGCTGGCCCTCCGTTACTTCTCCCTGTGATATATACTTCACTAGGGATCTTCTCCATTTGTTGGCGAACGCCATGATGCGGTTTCTGGATAGATGCACCACACCAAAATACCACGTGAGGGGTGATCAACTTTTCTGTTTCCAATGTGGGCACTACGAGTTCAATTTCTTTCTTCAGTCTCACCACTTTGAATCTTAACTCTTTCTGTTTATACATTATGTTCAAATCCCTCATGTCTTTCACCAACTTATCATTTAAGGATAACAAAATGTCGCCGGTTTTCAAAGGCAATGGTGGTACGTTCAAGGGTGGAGCAACTACTCTATCAACAGCCAAAAATGAAATTTCGTCCTCACATTCTTGCTCAAATCTAGTGATCCATTCTTGAGTAACTCCTCTGGTTCTACCTTGTAAGATCGACATGGAGGTGAATTCCGCATCAATTGCTCGAAGATCTCTTGGAACTTCGTTCCTTTTCAACAAACCGATTACTTCATTCACATCAGTAACATCAAGACCCATTCTATAAGCCTTATCAGTGTTTAATTCCCGGTTGTTTTCTCCGAGATACGTAAGCCAGAATGCTCTCAATGTGCCGTCGTCGTCAACCAAGATCCCTGTATTGCATTCTTGAGATAACTTACTATCCAATAAGATACATTGGAGATTTGTACCTCTGTAACGAGGGGCAAATACCGCAGGAGGGACATTTAGCGACGATACACTACTGACCTTGATATCTTCAGTGACTAGTCTCATGTTATAGTTATAACCAATGAAAAACGTTTTCTCCCCTCTCTTTAATGGTTTGTTACTGAGTCTTGGAGCTTTGACATCGGCATTTATCAATTTAGGATCATATTTCACTATAGCGTAATTTAAATGTGGGTGTAGAAAGACAATTTTCCCGGGGATATCGATACTTTCAGCAAAAACTACCAAAACGTCACACAAGTCATGAGGCACGAGTTTTCTTGAAACTAGGACATAGCCATTGGTTGCGTCAACTACGACGGCGTGGCCCAACAGGTGTTTATAAGGGAAAGAATCTAACGAGATCGGATTGTAACTTCTAACTTGAACGAATGACTTAGATAATTGACGACAAGCCACTTTTGACTTGTCCTCGATGGGGATGTCGACATACTTGGCAAATTTAGGGTCACGAACTTCTTTAGCAGGCACAGGACTGTTCTGTATAGATTTAAAATCCCACAACCCAGTTATATCATTTCTTGTGGCGATTCTGAAGCTTGAGTGCCAATGCCTATCGATTAAAATCCCATAAATTAACTCCGTATGTAAGTCGGAAACATGTCTATAAGAAATAGTGACTTTATCACGATCTGGGATCATCTTCATAACTTCAATGAACTCGTCCAAGTCTCTGACAGGCTTGTCATCAACAGATTCCAATAACCAGCCAGTTTTGTCGTACTGTGATAGTTGGAAAGATCCCGATGCATCATTGATGAACACTCCCTTGACAGGCATGCAAAAACACCTGGCAATTTGATACGAAATATTATTGAATGAAGCACCTGCTACTTCAACATACTGATTAGGAGTAATGGCGTGCAAGTCACCTACAGTAATTGTCTGGCATAACTCTTTTCCGCCTCTTTGGATGACAAATTTAATTGGTTTATTTACATTGGCATCAAGTATTTCGTCCACTTTGATGAATGTACTTATTGGTTCATCATTGACTGAAATTAAGGTATCCCCTTCCTTGATCAATCCATCTGCAGGTCCTTCAGGCAATACTAGTTCAGCCACCAACAAGCCAATTTTTGATGGAAATAGTTCTCTGGCTCTTGACTCTGCTCCAGGAGTTAAACCCAACCTTCTGCATTCATCAAAAGGTTTCAATTGCCACTCTACTTGAATGTCTCCCCTCGTGATGGGGATATCTTGTTGAATACATTGTAACGCTCTAAACGGTCTGAAAACTGGCAAGAAGAAATCTGTGGATGCTTCCAGTGAACCACCAGCTTGTAATGCCACAGCGTATCCGTCTTCGTTGATTACAGGAGAGCCGGAAGATCCCCCACTTGCACTGGCAGCAGCCTGGATATACTCAGTGTTGAAATCATTGTAAGTCAAACTACCGTAATCAGGGGCATTTCTGTCTAATCGAGATATAAATCCTGCTAAAATTGATAATTTTTCTCCTGCGTCATTTCCTATGACTCTAATCTCTGTCCCGACTTTAGCCAAGTCAGGCTTCAAGTCTAACTGGAGTAACTCCATGTATTTAATATCTGAAGGATTAAACTGTAAGAAACCGAAATCATGAATAGGATCACGATAAATAGGTTTAACTACAGCTTCTTCGTGATTATCAAACACTGCATATCCACAAAAGGGTCCAGGACCAACGACGTGACGGTTGGTTAAGATTAATCCTCTCTGTGAATCAACCACAAATCCTGTTGCTTCACTAACAATGGCCGTTTCGGTATCGAAATTTGACACATGAGTAAATTGTATGGAAACTACTGACTTGACTACTGTTGTTATGGTTTTCTGCCACTTATCGGGTGCGCTGGCTAATTCGAAAATCTCCGAGCTTTCAGATGTATAATCGTCTTCTACTGCGTTAAGTCTCTTATTTGATTGAAATTCTTCCGAAAGTTTTCTTCGTTGGCCAGTCATTATACAGACTCTCTCTATATTTTTTTATGCTTATTAATGCTGATACTTATATGATGCAAAGTTCTATGTCTAGAGTAGTATATGGGATAATATAGTCCGTTATAAGTTTGAAGTGATGATATTGTAAATTTTTCAAGATGCGATTCTGAGATCTAAGATCTGGAGATGAGAAGGAGGGACGCTTACGAGAAGGTTCACTACAACCCCATCAAGCAAATAAAAACTTACGAGGTGGTTGACAGCACCTAATTAGTCTCAAGGTTGGACTTTATGAGGAGGCATTTTTAAAATGAAAATTGTCAATCTTCCTCTACCACGCCTAAAACTTTCGGGGCTGCCATCTACTCAACCTACCTGCTAGGCTCTGTAACGGGTGTTGTAACTCTCAATGGCTATTTTCGTGCTTATATCAAGAGGGGGTACCTTTGATCAATAAATCTACCTCCGTAGTATCACGGAAGTAGTTGCGCCGCTATTGTGTGGTGTAGATTCGTGGCAATTATCAAAAAATTCACTATAAATCTTCTAAGTATCCCTCTACTGATCTCAGCTAAAAATGGTTGTAAACAGCATCATCAGACCAGACATCAAGAACTTACCCGTCAACCCTCCCCAAATATCTTCCAATGTATTAGAATTATTCTCATTAAAAGGGAAGGTGGCTAGTATCACCGGCTCTTCTCAAGGGATCGGGTTAGCTGTCGCTGAGGCATATGCCCAGGCTGGAGCGGATATTGCTATCTGGTACAATTCGACTCCTGTTGACGATATCGTCGAGAAGTTCACTAAACAGTATAGTGTCAGAGTCAAAGCCTATAAAGCTCAAGTTGAAGAATTCGAGGAAGTTAAAAAAACAATCGAGGCTATTGAACAAGACTTCGGAACTATAGATATCTTTGTGGCCAATGCTGGTGTAGGTTCCCCCAACATTCCTGTAACTGAGGCAAGCTTGGAAGATTACCATAGATTAATGCGGGTAAACGTCGATGGAGTGTATTATGCTGCCAAAGAAGTTGGCAAAATCTTCAGAAAAAAGGGCAAAGGATCCTTCATCATTACTGCCTCTCAAGCAGGGCACATTGTCACCGTTTCGGTGGATCAAACTGCTTATAATGCCACCAAAGCCGCGGTAATTCAAATGACGAAGTCACTTGCCATGGAGTGGGTAGGTTTTGCCAGAGTCAATGCTATTTCTCCAGGGTATATCCAGACTGAGATAGCCAAACATTTGAGTTACGAAGTGAAGTCTCAGTGGTGGCCCTTGATCCCTATGGGCAGAGAAGGATTGCCCCAAGAATTGGTCGGGGCTTATTTGTACTTTGCATCAGATGCTTCCACATTTACCACTGGTTCAGAGTTAATCATTGATGGAGGATATTGCTGTCCTTAATATACGACTAAAGTAAACTCGGAATTATATCTCGTATAAGTTGCGAAAACCAGGAAAGTCCCACAAAATGAACCGATTTTCTTGTGATCCATGCCGAAAACGTAAGATTAAATGTTCACGGGAAGTCCCTTGCGGCCTGTGTATTGATTTGGGAAAGAAGTGTTTATATACCCCGAGGCCATCCAAAAGAATCATAACCAAGCTGTATGTAGAGAGTTTAGAATTGAGAATTAAACAGTTAGAAGGTAGATTACGTGGTACAGATCATTTGAATGAGACAAGGGAAGATGAAGAGATCACCGATGTCGAGATAACATGGTCAGAATCCGATGGTCAGAAAGTCATTGGAGGAATCGGGGTGTTGGTAGAGAAATTCCCCACTTACTATGGAATTACCTCCAACCAGGAATTATTGAACTATTTGACTGACTCGAGTGCTATTTCGGTACCAGTGATATCTACAGATACAACACCCGAAGGGAAATTTCTGGAGGTACATGAGCACATGATGATTGACTGCTACTTCAAAAATTTCCATCCATTGTATCCCATTTTGGATGAGAAGCTGGTGAGACAAGAATTTGGACTTAATTATTCACCAGATTTTCAAGTCCTAGTAAACACCATTTTATCCATTGGGTCGCTAATGAAGTTAGGTGAATCGTCTGAGGTTGACTTGATATACTATCAGAGAGTGAAGAAGCTCTTAAGTGATGTCAATTTCATGGAAACTGGTAATTTAACTTTGCTTGAATCCTTGATCTTGTTGGGAAACTATTGCCAAAAGCGCAACAAAGTGAATACCTCATGGAATTACCACGGCGTAGCTTTGAGAATGGCTATAGGTATGGGTTTACACAAGGATATTGCCTTGACAGTTCATAACTTTCATAAGCTAGAATTACTAGAACGACGTAAACGCATTTGGTGGAGCTTGTTCTTTTTTGATGTGGGGCATAGTTTAACGTTTGGTAGGCCAGTACATATTCCTCCGATTGATACGATCACCATCAAATATCCATTAAATATTGAGACAGAATACCTTAGTGAAATTAAAGGATTACGAGATATTGACAATTACGTTAAGTCCTATCCAACTTATAATACCAGCATAATCTATGAGTCTCAATTAGCTAAGGTCAGTGAAGCTGTGTATGGAAAACTAAGCAGTAAAAATTACGAAGACTATGAGAAATTGAGTGAACTAGTTGAATCCTTCGTTTCTTCCTTACCCCCGTACTTCCACGAAGAATCTAATAGCTGGTGGTTCAATTTGGTGAGAAATAGGATTACGTGGCGATGTAGAAGCTTGCAGATTTTGATATTCAAAACATTTATTCTCAAGTCACGCAAGTATCCACGCAATCTGAACATGAGGACGAAGGGTACAGGGATAAGTCATACATGGACAAATCCCCATGAATATGAAGCTATGGAAAATTGCTTCAAACACAGCACTTTTTGTATTGACACTATCTATCGCCTACACCCTTCCGACTTATTGTCATTGTGGTATTGTATGTACTTCCTATTTCAATCAGCTTTGGTGCTAATTTTCATCGACAAATGCCTACCCGATACATTCTCTGCATCGAAATATATTGAAATGGCAAAATCCACTTTATCGACTTATCAGTTATCCCTAGCCAAGAGCCTAATCGACACTATTGACAATTTAGTCCCTGGCGGTGGAGATCACACGGCAAATGTAGACTGCTATCTCGAGTGGGACTACTACGACTACGTCATTCATCATTCCGATGAATTTATTAGTGGATCCCCCATCTTTCGCCCCCAAGTTTATCCCCCATATTCAAGGAGGCACCAGCATAAACCTCCGGAATAACTATGTCGCGGCTGAAGCACCCGCAAATCAATTCGTCAATGCGCTGTTTTAGGGACAAATCCGCGACACTGCAGTTCCCCCACCTCTCACCCCATTCAGTCGCCGTTCCACTTTCAATGAAACGACAAGAAAGTAACAGTAACGTCAGACAATATAATACCCCCCACGTTTACTCCCCATTGTTAAGCGTGGTCACCAAATACATACAGGAACGACTGGGGTATCTTGTTAGGCGCCCCCCACTGTGTTTGCAGATCCCCCTCGCTAATCCTCCATCCTCGACGTGGGGCTCCACACTGACGTATCTTGGCGAAGAATAGAAAATACTGTACCAATATTCTGGGGTATCAGTCGCGAGATATATAACCTGTCCATATTTCTCCACGTTTCTTCAGATTTTTACAACTTTAATAATCGAAATATGGCCGACAAGAAGCCTGATATCACTCACTTAGAGCAAGGCTTGGCCGAAATTGAGGAACAAGAATCCGTCGAGAAGAGGCAACCCGAATATGACATTCTTCCAGACTCCTTAAAGTCGATGACGGAAGATGAAATCGATGCATTTATGAAAAAGACTACCAGAAAAATGGACTACAGGATTTTACCCATGTTAGTATTAATCTACATTTTGAACTATTTGGATCGTAACAACATCGCTAGTGCTCGTTTGAATACCTTTGAAAAAGATCTCGGACTCGTTGGTGCACAGTACCAAACTTGTGTGTCGATTCTTTTTGTTACTTACATTACGTTTCAGATCCCAGCCAACATTTTGTTTAATAAGGTTGCTAGGCCATCAGTATTTATATCTATTTTAATGACAGGTTGGGGACTTATTAGTGGGTGCACTGGTGCTATACAAAAACAGCATGGATTTGGCGGATTGATGGCCATTCGTCTTATCCTTGGGGCTGTGGAATCTGCTTTTTTTCCATGTGCATTGTTTTTTTTATCAAAGTGGTATGACAAGAAAGAATTAGCGTTTAGAACTACAATTCTCTACTCAGGTTCATTATTGTCGGGAGCTTTTTCGGGCTTAATTGCTGCTGGTATTCTCAACAATATGGATGGATTGAATGGGCTCAGTGGCTGGAGATATTTGTTTATAATTGAAGGTGCTATCACGGTTGCAATTGTGCCGTTTGCCTATTTCATATTGCCTGATATGCCTCATAACACTAAATGGTTAACCCAAGAAGAACGTGATGTCATAATGTTCAAAATGAAACGAGGCGTCGGTCAAGATGACTTGGATCAAGCTACCACTGAGTTGAACTATAAACAAATTTTCCTTTCTACTATCAAAGATCCTAAAATGTGGTCCATTACTGCAACTTTGTCATTCCTTGTTGCTGCTTGTGGTGTCACCAACTTTTTTCCGTCGGTAGTGGGTACTTTGGGGTTTTCTAACGTTATAACTTTGGTTTTAACTTGTCCACCCTATTTGCTTGCAGTGGTATGTACCTACTTATGGGCACGTCATGCTGATAAGACCGGAGAAAGATTTTTCCACACAACATTACCATTATCAATCTCGTTAACTTCATTCATTATTTCTGCTGCAACGTTAAACACGGGAGCTCGTTACTTTGCGATGTGTATCATGATACCATCGTTGTATTGCTCATTCACCGTCATTTTAACTCACATGAGTAATAGTATTCCTCGCCCTCCGTTAAGAAGAGCATGTGCTATTGCTATCATGAATGCGTTATCGAATTCTACCAGTATTTGGAATAGTTATCTCTATCCATCATCAGATGGTCCCCGATACCTTGTAGCATTCGTTTGTAATTGTGTGTTTATCGGGTTAGCAGTGTTGTCAGCAGTTTATACGAGGTTGAGATTGCGCCAATTGAATAACAGAATTGCTTCTGGTACTATGAACTGGGAGAAAGAGTTTGGAAAAGGATTTGATTCCTCTAAAATTGCTGGTGATTTCAGATTCTTGTATTAAGTAATGATTAATGAATGACGCTTATGTCAGCCCCATATTTCTTAAGTGTGATGGTGTTCGTTACCTCTACCGTCATGTAATACCATTACAGCCTCGGGATCATTTCCATCATGAAAGAGCCCCAAACTTCCTCGGAAAATCAATTTCCGTGATTGATTCAAAGCCGAGATGTTTATCGCTCAGAAAGCCACATAGTATGGCTAGCACTACAAGAATTATAACCGCTTCATCACATATCGTCCCGATTCTACAATCTGAAACTCCTTTTGCAATTACGACGATCGAATATGATTTCCTACGCCCAGTACATCATAGAAGCGGTACTGATAAGAGACTCCACCTGTAGCCATAAGATTTCGGTTATTGAAGGAAATATTTCGTCATAATGCTGACGAATAGCCGCGAACAATGTAATTCCGTGTTATGGGGATGACATGACCCTATGCCCCGTGAGTTACATTGTCTCACTTACGAAATCTCTCGCAGATCATTTACGAATTTGTTTGAAATGGAATCCATTCCATAAATAAGATCTTTGTTCACGCTTGACTATTTCTTATTATTAGGCTTTGCTAAGGGACTTCCAACCGCCATTATGAGAGAATCAATGAGAAAAGAGAATTCGAAAACTGTCCAACAAGTCGCTGATGCTGGTCTGCGCCAATTCGTCAAACTATTAGCTCCATCCACAGCTAATCAGAAAGGGTACCCTACAAAGTTACATGTGACAGCTCACTTGAAATTACTTTACGCTTTCAAAGTTTTGAAAGAAACAGTTACGGTCAATGCAATTGATCCCAAAACGAAGGAAAAAATTTGGCAGTGTTATGTTACGTTAGCTACGAGAAGATTTGCTTTGTTTGTTTCTGTGATGAAGTTTAGATTCCCTTACCTCAGTGTTGATATAGAAGCTGCTAATACTTTCAAACAATTGATGGATAGTTTGCTACCTCCGCTAGACGTGATCCTTGTATGGCATTCGTTTTTATTGAACCCAAAGTCATACTATGATAATTTGTACCATAACAACTTTGAAATACT
This sequence comes from Yamadazyma tumulicola, assembly GCA_030578535.1. NCBI lineage: Eukaryota > Fungi > Ascomycota > Pichiomycetes > Serinales > Debaryomycetaceae > Yamadazyma > Yamadazyma tumulicola. The sequence goes on from JAJMSJ010000037.1 coordinate 46,580, forward strand.
TTTGACTTATGACTTCCCATTACAAAGAATAAACGAGGCTATTTCTGATACCAATTTTATCTACATACCATCAATTGATTTGAGTGATAACTATACAGGTCTTTTGGTTGATACTATTACCCATATGGGTCTCGACGAGCAGTTCAATTATAACTGCTACGAAGTAATCGATCCTTTGGAAGTGATTTTACCTGTCTATTGTACATGTGGGGAGGAATTGGGTGTCACATCTTTGTCACTGCCGGACCTGACAGGTTTTGCTGACCGCAATTTCTTACTTCGTTTAGATAATTCATGTCAATGCTATTTCGATTCCATTGTCAATCACGAGAATTTACAAAGAAGGAAGTTGTATCATGACTATACATACTTAACTGATGATTTTCCCATGGTAAAGAAATATTTTGACATAGAAATCAATAATAAAGTGGCTATGGCCAACGGTGAGATTATTCCTGTTTCAGACACTGTCAATAATAATATTTGTATTTTTGTTGAGTCTTTCAAAGCTGAGATTAAAGTTCAACCATTGAAAAAGTCGATAATCAAAGGTACCACGGAAGAGGTACTATCAAAATTTTCGATATTAGTTTTGAGAAGTTACACAGAAGTAAATCCTATTTCATCAACTTTACCTCCCACTCCTTATACGTTCAATGTTCATGAAGATTTGGTGGGCTGTGTACTTAGGCAGGAGAGATTCATTGACAAAATGATGGAAGTGCAATGGCTCACATCACCGTTTGTTGAGTTAACTATTGTAGAAGCTATTGATAGATATCACAAATTCATGCAATTAATGAAAGATTCCAAACATTCACTCGTGCCCACCCTTGATATTGACTTAGTATGGCATACTCACCTATTAAACCACACACATTATCGTCTGTATTGTGAATATCTGGCAAAAACATTAATTGACCATGATGACAAGATTGAAGAGGGTCGCTTGAATGATTCGTTTGCGAAGACCTGTAGGGCCTTCCGACAAAGGTATAAAGAAGAATATTCCATTTGTATGTGTGGCTATTGCTCTACAAAAAGAGTTAAGCTGATGAATTTCATTTCAAGGAGCTTCAAACCGAAACAGGAGAAACAGCCATTGATCACTAGTGGTGATTTAAGCATCTATCATATAAGCCACCATAACTCCTCCAAATCACCTACTGAGAGACACATATTGTTCACCAGCGGAAAAAACAAAAAAGGGTATGAGCAGTTACCTTGGGAAACCGATTATTTGAAGTATGCCGAGAATGTGGTTTTCCACCCAATATTATTATTTGACAAGACTGATGGGGATCAGGCAAAGCTCTACAAGAACGGCGTTTGTGCGTCTGTGATTGACAAAGCGAGTGCTTGCGGTGGCGTGAGGGGGAACTGTGGAACATATGTCTATCGAAGACGCAACAGAGCACGATGTGGCAGTGGTGCTTGCGTGGGCGGTTCACTATTGGCTACAACGTTTCATTGTGGGGCATTTAGCAGCTGCTCCAGTGGTGACCACAGTGGAAGCGGAAGTGGTAGTTCCCATGACACCAGTGGTGGCGGTGGAAGCAGCTGCAGCAGTTGCAGTAGCTGTGGAGGCTCTTAAATCGTTTTATATAATCTTCAATGTATGCAAACGTTCTCATAATTCAAGGTTAGCTATCTATTCATTGTACCGCAAATGGGGATAAATGGCTTTGGTGTCAGAGGTCTCAGAGAAATATCCTAAGAAAAGTGAACAAAGTAAAATTAACACTCAAGTATAAGTCTTATTGAAACGTATTGAGCGGTTATTTTCCGTGTCCCCAACCTGACTGAGTATTGACTTTCGTTATCAATCATTAGACACTAAATCAGTGATTTTGGGCTTTTTGACGTCCTCGTCTTTTCTCATCATCAACGTTACGTCAACCTGTGGCTTTTCCACTGGTTTCTGTGCCATCACGTTATCCTGTAATACATCTCTTAATGGAACTGTCTTAGGTACAGTATCAATTAGGAAATTCAATGAGTCTTGAGATGACACAACAGTGCTGATATCTTTGTACATGAGCCGCTTACGCTTTTCCAACTTGGATAAAGCAACTGATTGCTCGGCCAAGTACTGGATAAATAGTTCTGTGGCAACAGCGGTTGTATAAATAACAGATTGGGATGCTCCGGTATATTCAGGATCCAACTTAAAGATTCTTTTGATTTTCGATAGTGGCAACGAGATCCGATCATTCTCTACTTCGCTTACTGTTGCATTCCCTTCATTCGTTTCTTGCAGTTCTGGGGCAGGAGGCGTAGTGGTGGGTGTCTCTTCGGTTTCACTACGCTGTGAGGACATGGTATTATTCTCACGCATCAATTTCTGACCTTAATCGCGTCCCTTCTTCAGAACCAGAAGTGGTTGTATATTACTCGACATTCTGTGGAAATTCATAATGGTATCTGAGCCCCCTTTAAACATCCAGATACCAGACTGAATTGTAAATCTAGGCTAGTTCAATATCTACAAGAATCCACCAAAAAATTGATCGCAAATCTAGAGGATTTGACAGGTTCGAAGTAACGGGGTCTGACAATTGGACTGGGCCATATAAATTCTATTTACAACCTGGTGATTTGAATACTATTTCTACATTATGGTTACACAAACCACAAACCTTTTCTCTTTTAAGAGAGTCTTTATTTCTTGATTTCTTCAGGAAGTTCCAAATCCAGTACAAGTTTGGGATTTACAAATTCTTCCAAGAATTCGGTCTTCGTTAAATCTTTATAGTCATAGTTTTCCCCCAACTCTATGAATTCCTTAATATTCTTCCACGCTAACTCAACATCTTTGGGCCCATCGCTGTATCCGACATAACGTTGTTCTGTTTGTGGCACCGTAGGCGAAACCAAAGGTTTTAATAAGGTTTGAGCTAAGCCTACAGGAACCACATATGTCCGTACCTTCGCCCAGTTAACGATAAAATTCCCTGCTTTATCAAGTTTGCCCATCCCCGCCGATCCAGTACCTTTGTAAAAGGTTTTATTTCCTTGCTTGGTCGTCAATGGAAGTCTCTTGGTACCAAGTTTGGTTAAGCCATAGAATATTTCCCCATTCTTGTATGTTTGCCATGGTCGTCTCAAGCTGGCAACTGCCGTTGACTGGAAATTTAAAACAGTAGATGCTTTCATAGTCAAACAAAAATTTTCAGTTTTTCAATGTGCGATTTTTGTTCAGTCTAACTAGATAGATCTCTTGGTAGACCATGCAACAGCCTCAAGCGTGAATCTAGCATTGCCTTGGCAGCAGTAGTGAACCCGGTCTAATGTTGTTTCTTTTAGGCTTCACGAGTCTAGTACTGCAAACGGAGAACAACTCTTGGACTAGTCCGTTTGTCTCATTCTAGCATGTACTCCACCTCGATATGAAACTACCAAAAGGGCTAATTGTACATTTTTATAAATAACTTGTAATGTTGTTCACAAAAAATGTGGTGAACCTACGAAACTCCATATGAAAGGTTTTAATTACGAGTTCAGATAAGGAGGATCAAATGATGAGGCGTCAGCTTGCCTACAATCATATATCATGAATGCCTCTCACGACTCTGAAATCCTCCTGAAGCTGGTACTCTTCTCACTTACTCCAGGCAAATGAAGCAACGCCTCCTTTTGCATTTGGATTGTCTTGCTGCTACACTTATCTTGCTGCAACTAGCAATCGCACGTTTAAAATCAGAGAAGTTGAAATTTTCGTGAACTACAGATATGCAAATCCCCCAAATTCCATCCAAAACTGGTTTCTTAGAGCCTCAAAGCGGCTACAAAGATCTTGAAGTAAAGACTCGTAACTATAAAGATGCCCCAACTCCCTTTTCTGCAGATCAAAGTAAGGCAGGGGAATATTTTGCAAAATACACTGATAAAGACCATCAAAAGAAGTACGCCAAAGAAATTGGTAGAAGAGTATTCGATGTTTTAATTCGCCAGGTTTGTCGTTAACCAAACTAGCACCTCGATTGGACGTGCTTTTGTTAAAGAGGGAGATATTTCAAGACAATAAATAATTATAATTTAAACTTGTTCACTAAATCTACCAACTGACAAACTCTAGCACTTAAACCATAACTAGTTTGATAACCCAGACCTCCAATTCCATAATTATGAATTAACCATTTATGTTCCTTATCGACTTCCACCCTCACTCCTCCATCTCGATGTGGTCTTTGGCCAACTAAGACTTTAATCACATCAATTGAACGTGGATTTTTCTTATAGCCAGGGTCAACTAACTCTGGGGCATACTTTAGTGCCAATTTTAACATTCTTTCGGTTAATTCAGGATTTTCTTCAGTATCTTTATAATCTTTGATCATGCATCCACCAATAATGCAACCCCCTTCGGTCCTAGGCATGATGTAAAACACTTCATTTCTAATTTCCTGAATTTCATCATGAGATGAAACTGACATTTGCTTCTTACAGTTATTTCTGACATGGATTATTTGACCTCTTACTCCATATTGGGGGTTGTCGTCAGTATAACCTTTCAACTTTTTGGCTAAAATCCCGGTGCAGTTCACAACAATGTCGGCTTTCTGTCCTGATTGGTGCAAGCGCAACGCCTGCTCAACATGTTCTAAAGCACATATTCTCTTAACAGTAATCCCTAATGAAAAGCATTTCAAGTATAAATAATGCAAGTAGGTAGTAGGTGTTATTCCAACACCCTTGTACAGAAATCCTTGTGCAATTCCGTTGGGTAGTTGCCCTTTCGGAATTTGCACATAATCCTCCACCACATCTTTGAACCAAGGATCTTCAACTTCACCACCATTTTTCTTCAGTGTGTAGTCAGTGTAATAGTGGTAACTATCAAGAATGGTGATTCCAGTCTGAGGATCCTTTGCAACGTCTAACAACCGTTTGTATGTGTATTCATCGTATTGTTGTAATGTCTTATCATTTTTGGTAGCGAATGAATGCCAATTAGCTCCAGCAAATGGTGATGCATAATCGGGGGAAATATCTCCCGGTAAGTCTTTTGCTACCACTGTAATATCATTTGAAGGATCATTGCGTTGTAGCTCAATCGCAGTAGTTAGACCTGATACGCCCGCACCAATCACTACTATCCTTGCCATGGAAGGAGGATATTTTGAGATAGTAAATCGCACAAATTGATTTAGACCCGATACCCTGATTAAATGGTTATGTATAGGCGCCACGCCATTATATAGAGTAGCAGTACTTATTACTGTTGTAACAGTACCGATTCCAAACAAGATAAAGCCAGTTAGTACTACAATTTTATTTATCATTTGAGTATCATAGCTCATCCTTAAATTAACTAATTCATTGTGAAGCCATGTTAACAAACAAAGTAGAGTCCTCATCAATACAGCGGGAATCCTCGCCTAATTCATGACCTGCGTAGTCCGATCATCAATTTTAGCACAGCATTTCAAGTTAATTCTTGACCAAAGCGGAAAAGTGGCTGGCTAAAATGGCTGCGAAATTACTATAATCCAGCTTTCTCAACCGTTTTAAGTAATTCATCGGTAAAACTTTCTACCTTAATTGCTTTGCTAATTGTCTAGCACGAGTGTAGTGTTACTTGTCCCTATTGCTGGTCGGTGTGATTAATTTTATGAGGTGGAATTTATTTATTCAATATTTTTTTGGTGCTGGTGATTTACTGAATTAGTTATGAGAAATAGATATAAAGCTTTAACAGATCCAGCTTCAGTAAACGAAATTATCCTTGCCAATCTTTGAAGGCGTCGTCATTCTTTTTCATTTATCCAACTTTGTCTATCTTTCACGCCCTTTACTTATCCTAGTCCTTCCTTTACACTTTTATTTAACTACTTCATCATGAAGTCCTTTTGGATTAGTTTAGCTGCTGCAAGCTTTTTACTGTTAGTCAATTCTGATGATGACGTTACTACAACCATCACTCATACAAATTACATTACTCCAGATTGGTTCATGAATGCCATTGAAACCGCTTTGGCTAACAATCCCAATAATGTCAATAGTGGGATCGCCTTAAAATTCGTCAATGGCGATGCTACATTAACCCCATTAGAGACAACCGAAACTTCTGCAACCGCTACGCCCAAAATTGAAACCACCGTTTCTACATCCAATGTGCATTATGCTGTAAGCACCGATTCTATTCGATATTCTACCGTCACTGATTGCTCCGAAAATACTTGTTCGACTCACCTTAGCTCAGAAACAGTTCCTTATTTCTATACTACGTGGTCTTACTTCCTTTTTACTACAACCTTCACTCATACTGATGAACTCGGATCTGCTACTGCAACCTCCACCGCTGCAGAAACCACTAAAGAGAGACCTACAATTTACAATTATGAAACGGAAACAGAAACGTCTAATGTATTGAAGTTGATCACCAAATCGGCACCAACTACGACGAAGACAATTTTCAAAGCAACCGAAACTCCAAAGACTGTTTATTCTCCTTTGGTCGAGTATGACACTGTTGCCACGACAGCTAAAAATCCGTTAGTTACCGGATCTGTGGTTACGAAAACACGTACTATTTCTATTAGCACTGATTTTAGTGACAACATTACTGTGGCTAGAGTTGCAACTAATTCGGTAAGTCCCAACAGCTCCAGATTGTCCCTTTCGAATGAGTCATCAGAGGTATCTTCACTCAAAAATTTGTCGGCTGCTCCTGCTCCTACTTCTACTATTGATTTAAGAATTTCCAGTAGTTACTCACAACCAAGTGTCACAACGCCATTTGCAAAATTGTATGCTAATTCTTCGGAGCAATTGTCCAGTATTCTTCATTCGTCTAGCTCGGTAGCTGCCTTGCGTCATACTTCCAGCTTGAGTGGAGAATTGTCTGCTTGGAGTTCCAGTACCGGGGCAGTTTCCAATGCAATTGAAAGTTCCTCCAGTGTCATAAGTACTTCAAGTGGTTCCAGTGCAATAGCTTCCACTACTTCAATTGCCAAATCTCCATCGGGATCTAGGTCGGGCGATCTATTCGTACCTATCTCCAAGGATTCTCCAATTTCTGTTTTCAAAAGGGAAGAGTTACCATTATCCATCCCATCGGGGGTAAACAACAATGGAACCCCCTATCAGACCAATAAATTTTACACTAACCTTATCTTAGATGACCAAACCAGCATGATTTGGTCTTACCCTTATGGATTGTATTGGAAAAAACAAGATTACTACGGCTTCGGAATTCAACATACCAATACTTCTAACAGAGTGTTTGGCCCAAAGAATGACAACAACGACGGTAGATCATATTTTTTAAATCCAACCAACAATGCTGAATTACTAGTCAGTGCTACCTCACTCTCTGATGAAAGCAATCATTTGGGGGTTACGGATATGAAGTCAATGTCAGTGAAGGTCACACTATCAGCTTCTTCCACCATTGGGTCTGACTACGTGGAAATTCCCATAGTTCAAGGAATGGGTTTCGTCACTTCTATTTATCACGGTAATATGACTCCTTTAATTAACTCATTGATTGGGGTATCGGACTTGTCTCAAGAGAAGTCTGATGCTTTACCCAACAATTCGTTGAAATACAGAGTTACCTTATTCAACGGGCTTCAGTACCTTGTGTATGTTTCTGTGCCTAAGGGGGCATCATTCGAACTTTCAGCACAAGATCCATACCATCTCACTGGGTCAAAAGCCATTGATGGATTAGTGATTCAAATGGCAGTTGCGCCATCTGATTCAGGTAACGATGCATATTACGACGAAGCTGCTGGTGCCTATCCCGTTTCTGCTTCGGTTTCTGGTTCTTCATCTGGTTCTTCAGCTAGTTACTCATTCAATTATGACGTCAAGGGCAGCTCTAGTTCCGGTGACACTATTGTTTTTGCATTGCCTCATCATTTATCCTCAGTTTCTGGTGAGACCAAGTCAAAGCAAACTCCAATTACTTTGGAGTCTACTACAAAAGGGAAAATGACTGGATTTTTGACCAAAAGCTTGGTTTTACAGGAGTCATTGAATTCCAACGTTGACTTCTTACCCTGGGCTCCAATAATGAATAAAGAGTTATCTTATACTAAAGATCAGTTGCAATTGTTAGCTTCTACTGCTCAAACTGAATTGAACGTTGACATCAAACTGACCGTGGCTAATATGAACTCCAATTACTTCTCGGGTAAGGTCATAGACAAATATGCTAATCTTTTATTGGTGGTTAATGACATTTTGGGTGATAAAGACTTTTCTAAGGAAGTCTTGATTGACCTTAAAGATGCCTTTGAAGTATTCACTGGCAACAATCAATATTATCCCTTGATGTATGACACTAAGTACGGTGGCGTTACATCTACAGCATCTCAAAACGGCGATACCGGTGCAGATTATGGTAGCGCTTACTACAACGACCATCACTTCCACTACGGATACTTTATTCATGCTGCTGCCATTGTTGGATACGTCGATAGTCAATTAGGCGGAACATGGGCAGAAGACAACGAAGGCTGGGTTAATAATTTGATCAGAGACGTTGCCAATCCCAGTGAAGACGACAGCTATTTCCCTGTCTCAAGAATGTTTGATTGGTTTGCTGGTCACTCGTGGGCAGCTGGTTTATTTGCTAGTGGAGATGGGCGTAATGAGGAATCTTCTAGTGAAGACTACCATTTTGCATATGGTATGAAATTGTGGGGTAAAGCCATTGGGGACAATGCTATGGAATCCCGTGGTGACTTGATGTTGGCCATCATGAATAGAGCGTTGAACGACTACTTCTACTTCAGTGACGATAACGACATTGTTCCCAAAGAGATGTTACCTAATAAAGTCACCGGAATTTTTTACGATAATAAAATTGCCTTTACCACATTCTTTGGCGACGCCAATGAGTACCCACAGTACGTCCACGGAATTCATATGATCCCTATGACTGCGGCTGCTGCATTAATCAGAGGAACTGAGTACGTTAAACAGGAATGGAGGGAATGCATAACTGCATTCGTCAGTACTTTATCCGACGGCTGGGCAGGTATTATTCATTTGAATCAAGCCCTTTTTGATCCTGAAGGTTCCTATAAGTTCTTCTCCTCAGACAAGTTTGAAGCCACTTACTTGGATAACGGTCAAAGTAGAACTTGGAGTTTGGCTTTCGCTGGTGGTATTGCCAATAGTCAGTGAGACTCCAGAACGTTATGGTTTATGTATCTTTGGCATTATTGCCTGTTTGTATTATAGTCAATTCTATGTTTGTTTTCATATATCCATCCTTCTTTTTGAACTTTTACCCTAAAAATTTCCGCACAACAGATGTATTATGTTCTCATTTGCCAAAAAACTAGTAGATCGATTCGAGGGCCATCAACCGCGTAGTGATGACTCGTACTTCAAGAACGCCTTGGAGTTTAATAACCGTGGCTACGGTTTGCGTGTGCTCAACGTATCGCCACACTCAATCGCTCAAGAAAAAGGTTTAGAAAGTTGGTTTGACTATATCATTCGCATAAATAACCATGAATTGCCTATGGCGTTTCCGGCTATTTCCGGTTACCAATACAGTATAAACGATGACGGGACAATAAACTACGGGGGTGATACTACTCAAGATCAAGCAGGGACAGTAGACTTTAATGCATTAAGTCAAGAAATCCAAAATATTTCAACTACGACTAAGCAATTTACTCTTGATGTTTGGAATGCTAAAGGTGGAGTCATTCGACAAATCTACATTCCGGTGATTCCCAATGACCTGAACCAATCTCTGGGTGTGTCGGACCAGAAGAAAGACTTAATACCAGATGAATTTCAAAAAATTGGTATAACTCTTCAGTCACAACATCTTAACACGTCCACTTACGTCTGGAGAATACTAAATACCCATCAGGACTCACCTGCTTTTCAAGCTCAATTGGTACCCTATTCGGATTATATCATTGGTTGCGACTCTGCCTTCAATGATGATCCTTACGGAAAAGGTTTACTATCACAGGGTGGTGAATCGTTGTTATCTAACATCGTTTTGAAGTATTATAATTTCAATCTTGAAAAAAGCAACGACGATTGTGTTCCTATAACTTTATATGTATACAATCATGACTATGATGTGTTAAGACCTGTAACTGTTAATTTGACAAGATCATGGGGGAATGGTCAAAACAAGGGTTTGTTAGGTTGTGATGTAGGCTATGGATTGTTGCATAGGATACCTGAAGTAATTGGTAAGTTTGAAAATGAAAAATTAGTGGATGATGTATTGTTTGAGAATCAGCAGCAAGTAGGTTACCAAATTAACTCAGCTAAACAATCTGTACCTGGCTTCCCACCGCCTTCAGAAAACACTTTCACTCCTTTAGCACCACCAACAGGTGGAATTCCTCCTGCACTGAAGGCATCTTCGAAGAAAAAGAGAGCACCTAGGCCAAATGCTATGGAAGACTTAAGCAGCTACATGAACGAAGAATTGCACAAATCTAAAGAGGCAGAAATTCAAACTAATGAGGACTCGCCAAATATATCGGTGCCTCCCCCACCAAAAGCATCTAGCTAATATACAATTTGTCTGTTCTTATTCCAGCTCTATGGACACAAAACCATTGTGGTCACATTAGGGATTCAACAAAAAAAAGGTTATGCCCGCTGCCGGAATCGAACCGGCGATCGCTCCATTACGAGTGGAGCGCCTTACCCCTTGGCCAAGCGGGCGCGAATACAAGCAAATTTGGGTTGTCTCGAGCATAAACCGGGCACATTTGGTACTTCAACTAATATAACTAGTAGTATTAACACATTATGCAAAATTCCGAAATAATTCTCTTTGACCCATCGTTCGAGTGGTTCTTTTACAGATCTGTGAATTAGCTAATAAAAAACGTAATCGTAAAACGCCAAACAAAATCTCCGACTCGTGCACCTCATATTATTTCGTTAGAGAAGATATGTGTTTCTTGATAATTTGACTTTCGACGCTGCCGCTTAACACTCTAAAGCAAATTCCGCCTGGTCCCTATCTAATTTTGAAGCAGCAGATTTTTGTCTCCACATATTTCATATGATTGCGAAAACAAACCGAACTGACGAGCTGTAAAATCCTATCAAGATGAAGGAGAATGACATAATCTATGCTACCTTCCTACCTTCGGATACGAAGTTGCTTAAGAATGGATCAGGAAATCAATTGTTAATTGATAATCCTATGCTCTCATCTGCATTGTCCAGAATTTTTCCGTATTTATTGTTGATGGATAATTTATTGGAGATAATAACTTGGACTAATGAAGATCCCTATCTGAATTTACTAATTATCATTGGGTATAGCATAATAGTGATGTATTGGGACTACTTAAATATAGTGATAATACCTTTGTCGTTGTCCCTCAGCTTTGGATATATTATCTGGTTAATCAATTCAATCATCTATGACACAAAATATAATGAAAAACCAACTGTCGATGAAATCTTGTCCACCTTGCATAATATTACTATAAGATTCGAGCTAATCCTAAGACCTATAAGGAAACCAAATTTGAAGCTTAGAAATTTTTTACAAATATTTGCTGTTTCGGTTTTATTGATTCCTTTGAATTTGTTCATTATAAGTTATGTCTTGAGCCCTCAGAAATACCTTTGGCTAATCGGTGTATTCATCTTGACTTATCATTCTCCTTGGTCTTTTTCAATCAGGAGACTATTGTGGAGATCAAGATATATAAGATTTGGAATTTTTTATTTAACTGGTTTAAATATTAAGCTATACCCTGTCAACAATGAATTCAAAATCAACGATGACGTATTTGATGAAGATTCTTCAATTAATGAATTGAAGGCAGTTAGAAAATCAGCATCCCCCAACCTTGTTGGATTTACCGTTTTGGAGAAAAAAATCGAAACTCCCACCAAACTAAATCAAGTGATCAAATTTGAAGTGTTGGAAAATGAAAGGCGTTGGATCGGATTGGGTTGGTCAAAGTACTTGTTACCCACTGAAAGGTCAAACTATTGTTTTGAAAACTCTTTAATTGAAATTAATGACTTGAATTCTTTCGAACCACCAATTTTCAGAAATGATTTGTACGATTATCAATGGCAGTGGATTGACAAGAACTGGGTGATAGATAAAGAGTTCAGTAAAAGTAGGAATCATGGATGGAAGTTCTTCGATAACAATTGGCAAAACGATGACTTGAACGATGGGTTTTCTAAATTCACGAGATCGAGGAAGTGGACAAAGAGAGCTAGGTTGATAATTGATAAGAAACAGAATGTTTATGATGAATAAATAGTCACCTAGCTTCCTGATTTTAGTATCAGCATATTACACAGTTTTTTACATAATAACTCTGAAATGCTCGATGAGATTTTTTTTCCTCATCTCCACACCACTTTATATTCAGTTTATCTTTACTTAAGTGTTCTAGAATAAAAATATAATATTACTTTAATCTGCAATGGAAGGTATGGATAAAGGGTCGAGAGCCAATGGTAAAAACTGGAAAGACGAGAAAAGTCCTCTAAGGATTAAAAGTGTAGGAGTGAAGAACAAAAAATTCACTGAATTCCAACACAGAAATGAGAAGCGATTAGAAGAGCGAGGATACAAAGCTAGGTTGCAGGAGTTGAGACAGGAGAAAAGAAACTTGAAGCAAAACCGAATCGATGAGTTGAAGCGTCGAAGGGAAATTAAAGCTGACAAAGAACGCTACGAAAAGATGGCAGAGAAAATGCACAAACGTAAGGTTGAAAGATTGAAGAGAAAAGAAAAGCGTAGCAAATTATTGAAGGAGCGCTAGAATTTGTATGCGGTTACGTCCTACCTGATTAATATCATGAGTTCTGGAGTATTTCTAGCATTTTGACAGACATAGCATACAAGTATGAGATGTTGGTTACCCGGATGTTTGTCCAAAAGTATTTAAGCACCGCGATTTCCCTTCGTTGCATTTCGCATTTTTTGAAAGTTTCTATTGAATCTCCAACTTAGGGATTTCGATCAATTTATTTCAGTTTCTAATTATCCCTTGATTAATATACATCGGATTGAAATTACTTAAATAAGGTAACATTCCTTTTCATATAGTATTACATTCTTAGTGTGGTCGGGATTCATTCATTTGTAATCTCACCATCTGATTATTCTGTTTTGCTTTCAAGTCGACAAAAATCACTGTTTGAAAGATGGACTCATTCAATTTACCTACAACAGCTGAAAAGGCCAACGCTTTTACAGGTCCCAACTCATTATCGATACCCCCAAGTTTGAACGCTGACTTGAAACGAGAGGAATCTGACATAATAGAGCCTAAAACAGAAGATAATGAAAGTTCTGCATTAGGGATCGTTCCGACATTACAGAACATAGTTGCGACAGTCAACTTGGATTGTCGCCTAGACCTCAAAACGATTGCGTTGCATGCAAGAAATGCTGAGTATAATCCCAAACGTTTTGCTGCGGTAATCATGAGGATCAGAGATCCCAAAACTACTGCTTTAATTTTTGCCTCTGGAAAGATGGTGGTTACAGGAGCAAAATCTGAAGACGATTCGAAGTTGGCTTCAAGAAAATATGCCAGAATTATCCAAAAGTTGGGTTTCAATGCTAAATTCACTGATTTCAAGATTCAAAACATCGTGGGCTCCTGTGATGTTAAATTTCCTATTAGATTAGAAGGTTTGGCGTTTTCTCATGGAACTTTCTCTTCCTATGAACCAGAATTGTTTCCGGGCTTGATTTATAGAATGGTGAAACCAAAAATTGTATTGTTAATTTTCGTTTCGGGTAAAATTGTATTGACGGGGGCAAAACAAAGGGAAGAAATTTACGCAGCATTCGAAGCTATTTACCCGGTTTTAAGTGAGTTTAAAAAGAGTTAACCCTCTTTCTTATGCTCTTAATGAGGTTAATGGAAAATGTGTAATTTTAGAGTTTCAGATTTTTGGTGTATCTGATAAATGAATCTAGTGTAAGAGAGAGAACTAGTTCATGAAGGAATGAAGTTATTTAATAATGAAAATAGAAGAAAAAACATATCGGGTTGAATAGATTTTTAGGTAATAAAATACTTATTTAGGGGTATACCATTGAAAGAAATTACATCTACCTTCTTTATCTAGCGATGTATTCTGTTTTGAACAACACCAGAATTTTTTCCCTCGGGATTTAGCATTATTCAAGCTAGTCTTCAATTGGCATGGCAATCCATGATTGCATGTAGGCGGTGAGCCGAAAATAGATTGAATGTTCAATTTCTCATTCGACTTAAAATTGAGCTTTAGTGATCTTCGTGGCATTACTTCTTCATTTTGTGACGATATTGCAGTTGGCGTAACCGACAGAGTCAGGCATGCATCAGATGTGATGTGCGGTTGCAGCAAATTTGTTTGTGACTTGAGGAAAAAAGTGCCAATTGATGGCTGATTGTTTTTCCTTCTACTTTTGTATTCAAATTTCAGGCCAGATACAGGTGATTCGTCTGATATATTTTTCCTTTTCACAGATTTGAACATAGCAGAAATGTCATGATGTTTAAACAACTTGTAATGGTTTTCCACTTCGAAGTCCAACTTGGCTGGTACAACTGGTGAAGCTATGTCATCTACTTTGAAATCCGTAAATATTGGACAGTGATCCGAGCCATTCAAAAATGGCCAGTGGCTGCTATTAACAATTCTGTCTTTCCAAAACTGAGTGGTTAGAATCAAATCGATTCTTGATCCATAATTTGTCTGCCGAGTATTTTTCATTGTATTCCAAACCGTATATATTCCCATTTTCCGTCCCTGGATTACCCTGGTAGAATCATACAAAAATTGGGTATCAAATAGTACCTGGGGATAATCACCAATTGTAGGATAAATATACCTATTTAGTAATGATCGTGTTTCTGATTCAAACTTAAACTTGAGACATTGGCTTAGGTTTTTCTGTTCGAATAATTCACCATCATCATTTATACTAGGGCCATAGGTAAGCAAGTTTTGTTTAATTAATTCACTGATCTTTTCTGCCTGATCAATCAAGTCCAAGCTGATGTTCATATCACCAATTATCATAATCTCTTTCCCCATAGACCTCAAGTTTTTACACCGCTCAACTAATAATTCTGTAAATCTTAGTTTAAATTTTGCCCCTTCTTCACTACCCATTGAATTAGCCGGACAATACAAAGAAAACACCACGAGCCGATTGTTTAATTCAATAACTATGGACCGCCCTTCACTGTCAATTTCAAGTCCTTCAGCTTCATCAATTTCAGGGTAACCTCCTATTCTTTTGTCTTCACCTAACAGTCTAATAGTGGTTCCCGATAACTTCAAGTGACCGGTAAGTCCTTCTTCAGCTTTAACAACATTCAAGTTGTATTTGATCGAGTCAGATTCTTCATCTCCGGGAACCCTAACAAATAATCCAACTCCACTATAGCCTTTTTTAGATTTAGACAATGTAACGAACGATCGATAATTCTTCAAATTGCTTAAACTGTAAGAAGAAATGTTACCATTACTGATTTTCAACTCCTGTAACGATATTATATCTGCTTTCAAGTCATTGAATACAGAATTCAAGCTCCTGGAGTAAGTGGTCCAAGGGTGGTAGTTAAATAATGTCTTGAGTCCATTTATATTAAACAGGATCACTCGTATATTACCGTCAGTCTTTCCATCGATATTCTCTAATACCAGTGTATTCTTACCGTCAGCTATTTGTTGGAAAGTCCCCGTTGGTATGCCTACACCCTTATAATCTGATTCTTCCCCATCTGTAGATTGTCCGCTGTCAGCTTGTTCTGCAGCCATTCATCTATCTCAGAAAAAACAAAATCCAGACAGCCATTCCTCACGCGTTTGAACGCGAAAACCAAAACTTTTCAATCGACAATTGACAAGGATTCATAGAACAGCACACTATTGACAGCCCTTCATTTCATTCATTCATTTGCTACAGATCTCACTCGACAATATCCTGATAGATTTCTTTTTTTGGTGATTGTCTTCATTAACTTAGTGGGTTATTTTCTTTTGACAATTCTAAGTCGTTTAGAACACCTTAAAATAACAGCCACCCAAAGAATCCCGTTATATTCTCTCATTGGAGTCATAATACTAAAATGATTGACGGAAACTCATTATCAAAAGGTTCCCCTTTTCAAGCGGTACACAATGATACCGAATTTAATTTGTCTAATACCACAGCGGATTTACTAAAGTTCCAGTTGCAAGAGGAACACAAAATGAAGTTAAAAGAATTAAAAGAACTGAATGTTTCCGATCATAGCACAGACATAACTGATTCAAACAGTTTTAATATTCACTTACAAAGTAAATTAGACGAAGGAGAAATTTCGATTGAGGAAATATCAAGCTTAATTTCCTCTCCTAGTTCTTTTGGGGACGATTTGGATAATACGGAAATCTACGAAACTTTCAATAACAAGCCAAACTACCTTAACCTCAAAATATTAATTGAAAACTCTGTTTTTCAAAACAGCAAGTTGGGGAGGAACTCGATTTTGTCGATTAAATCATTAAAGCTTCTCAAACATTCTATTGAAGAAAAAACAGAATTGAAACAGTATTATGAGTCAAAACTAGACATTTCTCGGCAGTTTGTCTCCAGTGTAGTTAAGGATGAGGTAAGTTCTAGTATTCTATTCAAGGTAATTAAATCGATAAACTCGTTAAGTCAAAAAATTTCGAAGTTGAACAGTGAAATCAATGAATTAACCTTAAAATTGACCAATCATAATTTGTCATGCTTGTTATTGGGCTATATCGAAGATGTTAAATTGAACAACTTGTCAAATTCTTTAAATGGCGCTGATCACTCATCTTCCAATCCAGAAAATACTAAAACAATTTTTGACAGATTCATTAGTTATATTGCCTCGATTTCCGTAAAAAGGCACATAGATTTGCCTCCTCCACCACCTCCTCATTCAGGTGAGACTTCAACCAACGATACGAAGAAATCACCTTCCAACAACGACGAGAACTCTCTCGAAAATAAATTTGAATGGTTAAAGCAATGCATCGATAGATTGTTAGCTTCTGCACCGAGTTCTTCCAACCATCTCGAGTTAGATGGCGGTGAACACACCACCTTGACCACTGTCCCAACCTCAAACAATACCCCTTCGAGAAGCTTGGTTGATGGGGACAGTTCAATTTTCAATGAATCCTCAATAATATCCTTCAGTCCCGTCAAAGGTTCTTCAATGAATAACTCTTGTATGACTAGTTCATCACCATCCACCAACGAACATATAAAGATAATCAATGAGTACAAAACCGCTTTAAACGACTTGAGGTTTAGTCACCAGTATTTGATCAAAGAATTTGAATACTCTAGAGAAAACACAATGAAGATTATTCAAGACCACCGTAAGAAGAACTCGTTGTTGGAGAAAGAGATTAGTAATTTGAAAAAGTCACTAGGCAAATCTGCAAATATTAACCTGGACCTGAAAGATCAGGAAATAAGCAAGTTAAGAAAAGAGTTGAATAGTATGAGAATTGACAAATTGGGTAATGAACTCGATATTAACCATACTGGTGTCAGTGACGAAAATATCAAATTATCCATTAGTAGTAGTTCCATGAGTAATGGTATATTGAGAAAAGAGTTCAAGAAAATCGTCAGTGACATTCAAGATCAATACGAAATCGAATTATCGCAAGAAAGAATTATGAGGAAAAAGTTGCAAGACGAAATCAACAGTATAAAGAATCATATTTAGATCCCTATAACCTGTACAGTATTGTGTATTTTATTTGTCACATTTTTTATAAAAAAAGATTTCTGTTTCCATATTCATTCTGTACGCTTAAATAATTCCACTGACATTGACTTGAATGTGAACAACGTAACTCCTTCGAGCGGCACTCATGATGAGTGATACGTTCTATATCGAAAATATGTGTACGTAACTACATTACTTCCTATTCATTTATGTCCGCCCTAATAGGGCCTCCAAACCCATCTATCCTGCTCACCTTGAGAGGTCGCGTAGTTTTTTGAGCAGATATCACTTCAAAATACAAGCAAAGTGGGGATCATGCTGCAAAACTACAACGACGATGATGTAGTCATGTATGGCGTAATACAGTTGGCCGAAAACTATTACAGTGCTGCCAAAAGAATCGTATTGTCCACTACTACCACCGAAGGTGAAACAAAGTACAGACGCTTGATTCATCTTGCGATCAAATCACTAAAGATAGTCTTGAAAAACTATTCAACTAGCCTTAGCTCCAAATTAAAGGTTGTGATTTTACTACAGTTGAGTAAGATCCTTTATGAAGAGACAGAAAACTATGAAATGGCTGAAATTTATATCAACCAATGCATCGATTTTTTCAAAACCAACAGAATGATGAAGTTTGAGGTTGTTGCTAACGCCTTATTGATTAAGATTTTATATCAGACTGATAGAAATTATTGCCAACTGAAGTTGAAACATTTATTGGATCATTTTAAGTCTTCGCCCAATGCGTTGGCTATATTTTACCTTCTAAAATTCTACTATTTTAAAAACGACTTTCAATTGAGCCAAGGTACCGAACTGATTATTAAACAGGCAGATGACGAGTTGAAGACATATGTTTTCCTACTATTGGCTCATCATTGTTTAGATCACAGTAACTTGGAAAAATTCAAAGAATATTTCAAAGAAAGTCAACCATATTTTGACAAATACGCTGAAGTTGAACGTCCAGTAAATTACTATAAACTACGGGCCATGTCCTTCTTCATGCAATTCAATGCGGCATATTTAACAGGCAATGCATTTAAAATAAATAGTTTGTTGATCACCGCTGTTCCATTTGGTAACAGCGCTAAATCAAACTGGGAAAAATATAATCCTAGTTTTACGTTGACCTCCACAATTTCAGAGAGCTTTCTGAAAGATTCCTCGATTAGTCTAAACATCAATTGGTTGTGTAATGATCAGTTTTTGGCATTGACTTACATATATTTCGGCATATTGCTGATTTATGGCAAAGGTTTACAAAAGGCTATAATGGGCTCAAAAAGTATTGTTAATAGTCACATAAATGCTTTCAGATTGAAGCCTTTGATAGAAGGAAAGTCCCCTAACTTGTATCAGTATAAAATGAGCTTGAAGCAGTTCAGGAGGTATCGAGAAAGAGCTTTAGATGTATATGGTACAATCACATATTATTCCCTGTGGGATAATTTTTTACAAAACAAGAAAGTGGATTTAGATTGTCTAAAAAGTCTTGAGTATGAAAATACTACTTTCAGAACTTTGTTTGCTAGAAAAGTCGGCTATCTTCATGCTTTAACACAATTGACTAAGCCAGTGGTAAATTTTGATTCGGTCATAGATAAACTAAAGACCTTAGTCGATGGTCCCCCCGATGATTTGACAGTATATTCAATACTACAACTAGCAAATGTGTTAAACTGGAATCTAGATTTAGCTGAACGCTCCAATGATGTTTCAACCTCTACTGGTACATTGAAAGAAATACGGAGTGTTTCATTATTGATTGATAAACACATTCCGTACAATATGAACCAGGGTGAAGCAACAGTTGATGGTTTCCTTGTGTTCGTGGAAAAGAATTCTGAGTTGCAAGCGTTGATTTTGTCACTAACTGAACTTTATGGATTATCAACTTCTTGGCATCTGAATCTTAGAAAGAGATTGAAGGCTATTGAAAAAGGCGATATTCGCTCCTTGTATGTTTCTGTATTGGCAGGTTTAACCAGAGCCCTTCTATCAGAGAGC
Source organism: Yamadazyma tumulicola (assembly GCA_030578535.1). Taxonomy (NCBI): domain Eukaryota; kingdom Fungi; phylum Ascomycota; class Pichiomycetes; order Serinales; family Debaryomycetaceae; genus Yamadazyma; species Yamadazyma tumulicola. The sequence goes on from JAJMSJ010000037.1 coordinate 66,289, forward strand.
AATGATGAGTTTGGCTCGGAAAGCGGCTATGTTTCGAATCATGTTAAACTAGCATTAAAAGGCGAAAAACTACCCTTACCCCCATGTATCAAGAATGGCAAATTTAAACACATAGCAATTTGTGCTGCTGACAGTTTTAGGTTGTGTACTAAAGTATCAGACAAAGAAAAGTTGAAACGAAGTATTCAAGAAAACTATGGCGCTTACACACCTCCGCCTGCCGGTCTTTTCAATTACATAAGTTTCTTGTCCAATACTTAGTTATTGATGTGACTCTTGTAAGAGTTTCTTCGAATAATAAATGAACTAATTATACACACTAAATATCTATAGCTTTATTCTTTTACATGGCTGGATTTTCGCTTAGCTTTCTTTGGCACATTTAATTTTACTCCGACACAGGCAAGCTTTTTTTGTCCTGATACTCGCCCTCATAGATATCTCGTCCTTAATCGGTTCGATCTTTCTTAAGTTTTTTCTTCTTCAGTGAAGAATCTTCGTCTTCAGTCTTTCTCTTTTTTTCTTTCTTGTCCTTTTTATCCTTCTTTTCTTTCTTGTCTTTCTTTTCCTTCTTTACTTTCTTCTCTGTATTATCTGACAATTCTTGGGTATTTTGGATATTAGCTTCTACTGACTTTTTGGGGTACTGTATTTCTGGGGCTTCCAATTTAGAAGCGGGCACTGGGGGAGCAAGCTCTTCATCGTGGTCTTTATAGTCAGTTTTCCAACTATGAGGGGTGTTTTCATTAACTCTTCCGTATTTGTCTAATTTGCCGTCAGCCTTTAATTGTTTCTTCTTTTGAGCAATTGGACCCAACCCCCATCTTCTTGGATAGGTATCTCTTTCCATGATACACCTTTTTACTTTGGCAACAACACCGTGATCACAAGACTGTAAATCGACAGATGTCATTTGAGCAATCCCGATAGCAACAGCCTCACCCTTGGTGGTCATTACGACGACTTCATCGTAGAGTTCAATGCCTTCTTCATATCTTAGTAAGCCAGGAATCATCAACTTGGCACCATAACAAACGGCATTGACAGCTGAATCTTTGACAACGACTCTTTTGTATCCGACTAAGAGAGTTTCTAAGGGTTGAATAACTTTCCTTAAATAAGTTTCATCCCTAGTATTATCATAAACGTATTGAGCGTCTAAAACGTCATGTAAAGTGACTAAATTATCATTTTCACTCAAAGCTCCTGATCTGACTCTTCTCAATTCTTGCATGTGACCACCAACACCCAACAACATTCCCAAATGAACACAAAGAGTTCTCATATAAGTACCAGCTTCACAGGATGCCCAGAATACTGCCAAACCTCTATTGTTATCAAATTCAATTAATTTGGAATCATAAATAGTTCTTACTCTCAATTGTCTTTTAACAGCGGAAATTAACGGAGGTCTTTGGAAGAGAGCTCCAGTCAAGTTTTCTAAGGATCTAGCCATATCCTTTTCATCCTTTAATTCGTCGTGCAATCTGGCAATACAAACATATTCTTTACCGGCACCTTGCTGAGACTTCACCAATCTAGTAGCTCTATCAATACAAACAATCAAACAACCGGTGACTTTAGGATCCAAAGTACCTGAGTGACCAGTCTTCTCTGCCCTGAGAATTCGTTTGATCCAAGCAACGACCTCGTGAGATGAAGGGTTGGATGGTTTATCCAAATTAATAACCCCAGAAGAGATGTAAGACTTGATATCTCTTTTCAATGGAGAACATCCTGAGGGAATTGGGGTATAATGCCCACTTCTGACCAACAACTTGTCATAGTTTTTCAACAACAAAGGCCATTCAGAAGTGTCATTACTCGGAGTAACATTTTCTGGCTTGATAATGAATTCAGACATTGCTTAGCTGCTCCCTCCTAAAAATTTTTTCACTTTTCGTGAGATGAGACAGGGTTTGTGCTTAAATTTAGATGTCACGTGATATATTAACAGATATGTTGAATGATTTCGAAGAGATATTGGCGTGTACAAGAAGGCAGTCAACTAACGAGCCCCATATGCTTTGATATTTCATTTTTCATGAACTCCAACCAAAACAATTCTCGTCCTATGCTTCGGACTGTTTTTACGCAAGCGTCAAACGTACGATCGTTGATTAATTCATGTTGACTGTCGAAATTACCACTAATCAATCCAACAGTATCCTTGTTGGCTTTGATTTCACTCGAAACGTCATACAATTGCCCTGTGAGAATCGAGTCGGGGATTATAATCTCATCTAAGGAAATCTTTCCATCAGGGAGGTAAACATGCTTATCGTCATTACTGTTCGAATTTTGTAAAGTTTCTAGTCCCAAATTAAGTCTTGTGATCTTCGAAGCTTGATCAGTCAAATAGGCTATGTGAGATTCGATATAGTCCTTGTTCCCAATTGCTTGCGTATGGTGATGATTCAACTGATTGTAGAGCCTGTCGATTTTCAAAGTATTGGTGTTCACCGCTTTCAAAAATGTGGTACATTCGGGAAAACAGCTTACCGACTTTTGCATTTCTTGATTTAATCTTCTTAATTCTATGCTGCTTTCGTAGCCTGGGGGGATTCTGTTGTCTTGATCCATAAAGTCAATGTCCTTATTGTCAACCTTAGGAGATTTCGCTGGCTTGTGGGCTATAAACAGCGAGCCCGTAGGACGAGGCGTTTGTATGGTATAATATTCCAGTCTTGCATAAGAAACATTCAGCCGATGACTGGGTTGTGAAGTTTCAGCGAAATATCGAGAGTCAAGCATGAGCTCTTTACCTTGTGGAGGTGGAAATGGGAGTTCGTGTGTTGGATTGGCGTCCGTATATGAGTTATTATTTTTTGAATTCGGTTTACTCGGCAAAGGGGGGCCATTTGAAGACCTCAAACCAGCAGAATGAGGTTGTGTGTGTGAATGAAGGACCAAATTGAAAGAGCTGCCTGTTGGCTGTGTTGATAATGGAGCCTTCTGTGTATCAAAATCTTTTATCGGAACTTTTGAAGGCTTGGGCGGAACATCGGGGTTGTTCGATCTATATATGGGGTTGTCACTTCGAAACGTATTAATCAAAATCTCCATCAACGAAAGTAGATTGAATCTCTTTGTAGAGTTTAAGTCTATCGTGTTACATTTCTGATACCAATCAGTTAAAAATGGATGATAAAATTTCCCCTGGCTATCAATAAAATTGTTGGGCTGCAAGTACACTCCATTTGAGTTATCAGGAACGACAAATACGACAGGAATACCGTCCTCACCTTCAACTACAGTACCCTCATTGAAAGGGTAATTCAATGGTAACCAAATTTCGACTGGAATATTCGAAGACATAATATTTCCATAAATATTGATCAACAAATTTGATGATCCTGTTTTACTTGAAGTATAAACTCTGGTTCTTATCTTAAAACCCCTATGGAAATATTCTTGTAGAAATTGCATCACATGAGTGTAAACCAATTGCTTATTTAGGTAATGAGGCTGTAGTACATTATAAAGCCAATTAATCAACTGTTTTGGTAACTCCATTTAGACTTCTCTGCCTCAGCTTTAGTTTCTTATAGGCAATCTTTTGAGTCGCACTCTGAAGAATTTCATCAACATAAAATTTCCCTGCCAAAGCTAAGAAACATTTATCGTGTCTCTAGATAGCAATAGAAATGAGTGGGTATGTAGTGAACCACATATACTGCAGCAAAGCTGTCACTTTGCGGATAATATCCATATTTTTCCCAATTCAAAGTGGTGCTGACGCCTTTCCAATTCGGAAAAGTATACCCGACGAATACTGACAAATAATAGATATACTGTGTTGATTGCATTCGTGGTTGTTGCAGCTTTAAGTGGTGTGGCCTGGGTAGGTGCTCCAAAAGAAAATAGAACTGTTTTCAGGTCTTCGGTTATTTTATGTTTATCCATGTGTTACTTAATGTGGGCTATTACATACTTGAGTCAATTGCATCCTTTACAGGCCCCTAGAAGAGCAGATTTGAGACCAGAAAACTAAATCTACCTAAATTTACCACTCACTGCTAAAATTCCTGATTTATCTTAAAGTCAGCTAAATTCTTACAACCTTACAATAAACATTTAAATAATCACAATGATTCCTATTTCGTATGAAGCAATACACGATCATTTATACCTGTATCACTCATAGTTTTTTCACATTGAGGCTGTGATGTCATCGACTAAGACCTAATGCAATTTGTTCACTGGAAATTCAGTAATTTCAGCAGCAAAATTTCCTCGTCATAGCAGCCTTTCATTACCCAAGTAAAAGAATAAATATCTCTAGTTATGGTAGAATGCTGGTAAGTTGTTGGTGGGACGTCTAGGTTGTGTACATTGTCTAACCTATTCATTCATAGTTTCCGGGTAACTACAGTCTATATTTTCGTGAGAGAAAATTTTTCTAATTCTTGAACTATATTATTCATTTCCCTTTCCCTTGACTTGATACACACATTGTTTCAAACACCAGTTACTACACTATACTAGATGATTGTGTATGATTTTCCTGATACTAAAATCAAAAGATTTGTTGAAATGACCCTGATTTCTAATTAGTTTGAAAGGTTTCAACTGATTTTTAATCGGGATTAATATTGATCTTCAAGATTTTGGAGCAACGGAATAAGTTTAAAGGCTAAGGAATGATTCTAGTTTATTTATAACTCCTGTTTCTGCCTCAAATTCTTGTTCTTCCATAGAATTATGGGTTCTGGTTATGGAGAAGATTAAGCTTTATGACGAACTTGTAACGCTTGATACTTGTTACTCGTTTTGTTGTACTGATCGTGCGGTTAGACTTTGTATCCTTGAGTGGCATATTAAGGCTTTTCTTAATTTGTCTGATCGGTTTCCGCTACATTTTATTCCTAAATGTCCTCTATCACTTGTGGAATAGCTCTCTTCTCTCTACGATATTGAGGCAGGTGTGAATTATTTAGCAGAATTATTTGGGAAACAAATATAATCAGAAAATCGGAGCAAAATAATGCATTTGGAGTTAATTTCAATCCCAGATTTATTTCACCTCATTGGGGTAATTCTATAAATCGGCCGCACATTTTTAATAAAGTACCTCCTTCCTTGCGTCTGCCCGTTCGGTAACAACATATCCATATACAATCTAGAACTACAATGTACCAATTGCGTCTCCTGTTGTGCCCAAAAATCACCCACTGGTGATATCAAATGACCGAATCAAAAGATTAAAGACCGTGAAATTTACAAAAAGCGAGTACTCATTTTGGAAATCAAATCATGTATCGGTTGTCTACTTTCCGATATGTCACCAACACATAATAATGATGCAGTGATATTTCGGGTTGTCAAGTCAAAGAGAAAGGTTTTCAACATATTGGTGATAGGGGTTACAATGAAAAAACTTCTGCATAGCAAATTTTGCAATAATGTTACAGAACAGTGAATTATGATGAATGAATAATAATGGGCAATTAATATGTCCGTAAATCTGAGTTCATTTTCTAATATGTAGATAAAGGAATGAATGTGCTTATCGAAATGACCTCTCACAACACGGCTAACTTAACTAGCAACTACATAATCAGATTTCCACAAGAATTTTATCACTTGATTAATTAAACGTCAGACAACTCTGTATCCCCCACGCTCAACAAGTAATGGGACCCATACAATCGAAAACAGCAGGAAATTTTGGAAACCTTGCCACATCTGTAACCAACCCTCTAGAAATGGAACAAACATTGGAAACCTCGAAATCCATGCGAAGCTTTAAACTAGAAACAAGTACTACACTCTCAGTAGGCAATAGTCACTGTAATACCTTAGTTGCAGATCTTTTTGACTAAATCTTCCGAATTAATAGATCGTACTTTAAGTATATTGTTATTATATTATTCAATTTCTGGGAACTAACACTTTATATACAGGATTACATCGACAAGGTGAATGTCTTTGAATGACCTGATGGCAGCTCTGATATAAATAGTAGTAAATCTCCCGCCATTATGTCTTTACAACAATTATCTAACACTACTGCTGGTTATCTTTATGCACCCTCTCAATTCCAACCATCACCCCTTCAGCCGCACAAGCTGCAAATTTAGAGTTCTGATAAACCGTGGGGATGTGAGCAAACACCTGACACAAATGGGTGAAGTAACTTCATGTTGGGGCCATAACCAAACCATAATTCAAAAGGTGTAGACGATCCACTCTTTGTCGAAGGCAAAATGTTGGTTAGGTAGGCACTATACATGACTGCGTCAACCCAAAAAGCGTCAGGAACACAAGCACCCAACATCATAGTCCTTGCCTTAGTAAGAAGGGTATGAATCATTCGTTCAGCAGAACCATTCTGGTGG
>JAJMSJ010000038.1:0-72414 GCA_030578535.1 Yamadazyma tumulicola
TTTCCCAAGTCTATAAATTTCAGTATCAGAAGCTCTCAAAGTCTTTCAAGGACCTCAAGTTTTCAACTCCATTGCCTGACGAGGATGTTGTATTGAAGTTATATGACTTTACTAAACTAGAATCTTTTTCAAAATGGAAAGAACACTTTGCATTCGTTAATGATTTAGAAAATGTGGACATATCCACATATTCTATTGAGTTGTTTATCAGAGAGGTGGCCTGCTATAGCAAGATTCAAGGCTTAAAAGGCACCGGTTTAAAAGCGGTAAGAACTCCAGATATATATGACTATGGGGCACTAATTTATTGCCATGAAGGATATCCGATAAAGGTTGGGTTCTATATCTTGATGTCGTTCATTGAAGGCGGAAGCTTCAAAGACGATTCAGATATCATTCGGGCTGAGAAAGAGTTGAAGAGGTTGGTAGATGATCTTGGTGATATTGGGATTTTACATGGTGACATAAAGAAGGAGAATCTTGTTTGTAAAGACGGCCATTGGCATTTGCTTGACATTTCACATAGTGTTGTAAGTGAACGGCCGGTAAGCAGTGAAAGTGACAAATCCTCGATTGAAGATGTAACTACTGAAACCCTCAATGATTTCGAATTGAGTAGGGGTAACAGTTCAATTGTGGATCCAGTTTGACGGGATTTTATTTGACTAATGTTTGACTAGGCTCACATAATTGTTAACACTGACTAGTGGATTTATTTCCAGCCTCAATTTCGAGTTCTTAGTTTATTAGTATCCGTTTCGATTTAGTTACACCCTGATGTTTTTCATCGACAAGGTTCAAGATTACTACAGGAAGATAACAAATGAACCAATTGTAACGTACCATTACTTGATAAATAGCGAAATCATACAACTGAGGTATCTATTACTGAGTTACACTATATCACCATACTCAACACATGAATCTATAGAGTCTATAATAAAAGGGTCGGGAGGCTAATTCTTGTCTTTCCTCAGCCAAATCTTGTTTTAAGAACTCAATATCGACTTCTCTTCTCCCTGTATCAAGGTCTATATCAGCGAGCTTCACATACAATGTGTTCCAGGTTCTGAACCATGTCTTGTGGGCCACCCACATCACAAACATCAAAGGTAATGATAAACAATACTTGAAGAAGTCTTCTGCATCTCCGCCTTCACTGGAAATATACAATTCACAAGCGATAATAAGTAGTAAAATCACCATGCCTAGGTAGGAACCAACAATACCAGTCGGTACAGGAAAGATCAACTCGTCAAGCGATCTATTCTTCGACTATAACCACCATTGTCAAACAAATCAACTTCTCCTGGGCCCAGAGTCGAACCCAACCTTTACTTTTGTGCCTCGAATAGCCATTTATGGATTCTCTCTAGCTCATCATAAGCAGGTGTTTCAGAAGTTACAGCCTTATCTGGAACTGAAACGCGAAATCGTTGAGTTTAACGGAAACGTACCATGTTCAGGTTAATCCTAGGGCGCCATCTTCTCCCGAGATTGAAAGGTCAAGTGTACATACCACGAGAACTAGCACGGGGGTTTCATAGCTCTAGAATCGTTAAAATCAATCCCTTTTTGCCTTTCGATGTTCTTGAGGAATTAACTGCTGATGAAGAATCGGCTGAAAAAGATAAGAAACGACTGAAAAAGAAACTCAATACTAGACCAAAAAGTACCATTCAGACTGACAAAGATACAGGGGTGTTGAATAATACTGCTGGCAAGACTTCTAAGGAATTCGAGGCCAAGGAACACCCACAACGCGGTGTTAATGGTCAAACGAGCAAGGATTTAAGTAGTGGAAGCGGCGACAATGGACATAAGCCTTCTTCAGCAGAAAAGATACCGGAACAAGAAGAACCAGAGGAAGAACCCGAAGAAGAGCCCGAAAATAGATTTGGCCGTATTTTGGAAAGACTCGGGTCGTTTTTGTTCAAATGCCTTGAAACAATTGGTATAACCTTCAGCTCCATTGGAATACTTGGGGTGGCTGGACTTCTTTACCACAAGTTCTACAATGCCCATGTTCTTGACAAAATCGACCTAGCGTTCGACAAAGGTGACCCAGGGTACCAATTGTCAATTCATAAGCGAACCAGCAAGCACACAGAGGACCAAGATTGTGACCACGATTTGAGTGACTTTTGGGTCGAAAGGCCCCAGCAGAAATTGTTGGACGATATTGTAGCTGGAAGAATTGTCGGTCGGTATTTCTTACTTGTGGGAGAAAAGGGGACAGGAAAGACCTCGTTATTATTGGAATCGATGAAGAAAGTTGATGGCCACAATGTAGCGATATTCGATGCCCATGCTGATCCAGAGATATTTAGAATAAGATTGGGAAGAGCATTAAATTTCTCCTTCAATGAAGATTATATCGGGTCGTTGTTTAGTATCAAGGGCCCTAGAGATACTACGGCATTATTGGATATAGAAAGAGCATTTAACAAGATCGAGGAGCTTGCTTTGAGGAGGGTTCCCAAGCTTGGAAACAAACCGTTGGTCATAATTATCAATAACTCTCACTTGATAAAAGAAAACGAAGATGGTAAAAAATTGATCGAACTTCTTCAACAAAAGGCAGAATCCTTGAGTGGATCGGGACTTGTGACGATGATATTCAACTCCGATGACTACTGGGTATATGAAACCTTGAAGAAATTAGGTACTAGGTTGGAATTGATCAACGTACGAGACTTTAACAGACCCGAAACCGTAAAAGCAATGAAATTCATCAGAGAAAAGCACTTTCCAGTTCAAAGAAACCCCTGGGCCCAACTAGATGACGAAACTTGTCATAAGGTATATGACTTAATTGGTGGTAGACCACAGCATATTCTGCATGTCGCCCGGCACAGGAATATTTTCAATGCATGTCATGAAATTATTGATCGAGAAAAGACGTGGTTTTTGAATCAATGTGGAATCTTGGGATTCTCAATGGATGATGATGTTATGGAGCATGGAAAATTCAGCAGCAGTGCTATGTTGTTGATGAGAGAGTTTGTTGAAATGGATAGAAATAGAGAGAATACCTTAATATTGAAAGATGCCCCTGATGAAAAAGATAAGAGGAAAAACCACGAATTGCCTGAACTACCTCTTTGGAGAGCAAGGCAGATCATGACCAGACCGGACTATATTCAATCGTACGACGATTTGAACATTTTCACCATTGATTCCGATTCAAGAGTTAGGGCTGACTCAGTTCCTATGATGAGAGCTTTCCATGAAATTGCATCGCAGCCTACTTTTGATGAGTTGTTGCAGGACACCATTGAAAGGGTGGCCGACATTGAGTCGTTGAACCGAACCAGAGAGATATTGATCAAGGACTTGAATCTCGGAAGCAAATACTTGGTAAAGAAAGCCGACGGAAACTTGGAAGTGCAGTTGGAGAAATCCGACCGTCACAAGTTCAAAGTAGGAGAAGAAGATGAAGAAGACGACGATGCGGAAACCCACACCTTCTTGGAGGATATCCATACCAAAGAGTCGAAAAAGTGGTGGATGAAGCGAATGAAGCCTAATAAGGCTGTAAATGACATCGATAGAGACTATAACAGCATGGAGGATCTGCTTGCACCGAAATAGGCCATTTACTACCTCAATCGAGTACAAAGTCGAAGAAATGGTGGATGAAGCGGATGAAGCCTAATAAGGCCGTAAATGACATCGATAGAGACTATAACAGCATGGAGGATCTGCTTGTGCCGAAATAGACCAACTACCTCAATCGACTACAGAATACATAAGATACGAGAATCGGGTCTAACTCGCCTTTTTCATCACCAGCAGCAACCTCTTGGAAACCCTTCTCTCCATTGTTACCCCTGGACTCGAAATACGATGACACCGGTCTCCATTTTCCATCATTTCTCTGCCGTCGGTTCCAGTAACTTTCACAAGAATGGTGGGCTTCGCACGCAAAATCTATTTTATAAACCCCAGGATTTGGAAATCTTTAGAGTAACATGTCATTGTACACCAAGGAGAAGAAGATTGCTGATGCCCACTACCCAAGATTCAAGGGATCCACTAAACGTGTGGAGGATCGTTTAAAAATAGTGTACAACAAATTTACCACTACAGCACCACCACCTAAGGACAAGATAAGAATCAATCTTGTATTCTCTCATGGTACGGGGATGAACAAGGACCTCTGGAATTATCATATTGAAAAGCTTTATGAGATTTCTTCTGCTGGACAAAATGATTGGTATTTAGGTTCAGCCATCTCGTTTGACTGTGTAAGTCATGGTGATTCGTCGCTCTTGAATAAAGATAAGTTAGGCTGGACCTACGGATGGGCTGATGGGGCAAAAGATATCATAAAAATCGTTAAACATGAAAACGATAGTTGCAACGACTTCTTGAATAACAAAACGAGCAAGAATATCATAATTGGACACTCGTTGGGGGGCCATCATGTCATAATGGCGGGATTCTTCGAGCCGATGTTATTTGATACAATTGTACCAATTGAAGCGGTGTACTATGCTAGTGATCCTGCAACGTTCCGCAAAGCTGTTAGGAGGTTTTCGAAGCTTGCAGAAATGATCTTGGATGAATTTGACTCTTTGGATGACTTTTATGAATATTATACCAAGTTTTCTTTTACACAAACGATGGCTCCTCGTGTGTTGAAAGATTTCGTTGACAATGAGTACTATGAAGTGTATGACGCCGAAACTCAAACCACCAAGTATAGAAGCAAAGCCAGTAAAAATGACCAATTGGCCACTTATCTATCGTCGTACTGGGCTTTGAAAAGGTCTACAGCCATTGTTCCATTCATCGAAACTAAAATCTGTTTCGTATGGGCAGAAAAGGCAAACTGGAACGCTCCCGGCAGTGAAGAGTACTTTATCAAAACCGCAAACCCCAATAATATACTCGAACACCATTGTATCAAGAATGGCACTCATTTGGTCAATGGAGACAACCCCGATGCCATAGTCGACATTTTACTTGGAGTAGCCAACAAGAGGTCGAGAGCTGCCATCGAAGATCATGATTATTATCCTGAGGTCAAATTCAAAGGTCAAGAATCAAAGATGGTGGACTATTATACCAACTTGATGTTGGAAGGTAAAGTTGAAGAAGTAGTACATTTTTCCAAAGGACCTGCTCCTGAGCTCGAATTGAAGCCCAAATTTTAGATGTAGAATCAGTAAAATTCATATCTTTCATTTCTGTTTCGAAATCTATTGATGTCTTACGACATATCTCATCTCATCAAAATTTTTTTTTGAAGGTTTCAGAGTACAACAATGCCAGCAAAGGAATTGGTGCTAGCATATATCTTACAGTACTTGCAAGGGCAAGAGGGATTTTCCAAAACGGCCAAGACGTTGGCTAAGCAGTTGCAGGAGAATTCTATTGAATTACTTGAGATAAACGACGATTTAGAGAAGATTTTGGATAAGAGTGAAGATGACGATGAAGACGTGAGTGACAGCTCATCAGAAAGCGAGTCGGATTCCGATGAGGATGAGGAAAAACCAGCTGAAAAGAGTAAGGGTGAGAAGAAGGAAGCCAGTGAGAAAGAGTCAGGTGATAGTGATTCTACCTCAGATAGTGATAGCGATGAAGATAGCGACGGAAGCTCGAGCAGTGATTCCAGTAGTGGAAGTGACTCCGACAGCGACTCGGACAGTTCAGATTCAGATTCAGACTCAAGTGACTCAGATTCAGACTCAGATTCAGAAGAAACCGATAAGAAAGTCGAGGTAAAAGAAAGCAAAGACGACAAGAAGGAGGCCAGAGAGCGCTCTGATTCAGGTTCTGATAGTTCAGATTCAGACTCCGACTCCAGCTCAAGTTCAGATTCAGATTCAGATTCAGATTCAGACTCAGATTCAGACTCCAGTTCGGATTCCAGTTCGGATTCAGACTCTAGCTCCGACTCCAGCTCAGATTCCAGCTCAGATTCTAGCTCTGACTCAAGCTCAGACTCAAGCTCTGACTCAGACTCCAGTTCGGATTCCAGCTCAGATTCAGATTCAGACTCCGACTCCAGTTCAGACTCCTCCAGCTCAGACTCCGACTCCGACTCCGACTCCGATTCTGAAAAACCATCCAACAAAAGAAAAGCCCCCGATTACCTACTTCCAATCAAAAAACCTAAACTTGAAACACTAGAGGACTCAGATTCTCAAATGCAAACCGAAGGTACCCCTTCACCAGCCGTCATCCCCACCAACACCGAAGAGCCCTTACAGCCAGGGCAAAGAAATCACTTTTCTAGAGTAGACCGGTCCAAAGTCGTGTTCCAAGACCATACGTTACAAGACAACACCTATAAAGGAGCAGCTGGAACTTGGGGAGAACTGGCTAATGAAAAATTGCTTCAGGTGAGAGGTAAAGACTTCACCAAGAACAAGAATAAAATGAAGAGAGGGTCTTACAGAGGAGGATCTATTACCCTTGCCTCAGGGTCATATAAATTCACCGATTGAGTTTAGTATAGAGTTAATGATATTGTAAACGTTTCCCCACTCTGCCAAATACCTCTAAAACTACTGTAACCGGTTCGAATCCCAGGAGCTCCAGAAACTCACTATTTGTGCGCATTATTTTAAATCTCAAATTTTCAGTCTAAAGGAAGGGATTATTAATGTCACGCCGTGGGAATACCGTTAATTATGCCGACTTAGACGCTGGGAACTATTCTGATCTTTCGTCTTCTGAAGATGAAAAGTACCAGGACCAAGATTTCAAGTTTGGCTCCAAGAAGCGCCGAAATCAGTCGGTAGAGACAGGTTCTAATGATGAAGAGGGCAAGAGAAAGAAGAAGGCTGAGGAAAGTATTGATGTCATTAAAGCTTCCATAAGCAACAAGGAGTTCAATGATGATGATATGATTGATTTGACTCCCGATCTCCCCTCTGATTACGTGCCTGACGCTGTTTCTAAGAGCTTTGGGAAAGGTGATTTCTCCTACTTGAGATTAAAGCCTGACCATTTCTCCAGACCTTTATGGATATCTCCCAAAGACGGCAGAATTGTTCTAGAGTCTTTTTCACCCCTTGCAGAGCAAGCTCAAGATTTTTTGATCACCATAGCGGAGCCGGTATCGCGGCCATCTCATATCCATGAGTATAAAATCACTCCTTATTCCCTTTATGCTGCCGTTTCAGTGGGACTAGAAACAGATGATATCATCCAAGTGTTGAACCGGTTGTCTAAGGTCCCTGTGGCAGAATCTATTGTGAATTTTATCAGAAGTGCAACCGTTTCTTATGGTAAAGTCAAATTAGTGTTGAAACATAATCGATACTTTGTCGAGAGTGCTCAAGCCGATGTCTTGCAGATGTTGTTAAAAGACCCTGAGATTGGTCCTTTGAGGATTAATAGCGAAAGCACAGTGAATTCAAATGGGTTGGTGAAGTCTAGTGCCCCACAACAAGGAACTTTAGTAATTCCAGGTACTAAACGGCCCGACGGAAACAAGGATGATGTTCCCAAAGATGAAACAGAGGATATTTTTGCCTCTGTGGTGGGGAACAAGAATAACGTTGAAGATGAAGACGACGACATGGATGCGGTCCATTCATTCGAAATCGCCAACGAGTCAGTGGAACTTGTAAAAAGACGATGTCAAGAAATCGAGTACCCTGTGCTAGAAGAGTATGATTTCCGTAACGACTCTCGCAATCCTGACTTGGAGATAGATTTAAAACCTTCCACCCAAATCAGACCGTATCAGGAAAAGTCGTTGTCTAAGATGTTTGGTAATGGAAGAGCGAGATCGGGAATTATTGTGTTACCCTGTGGAGCTGGTAAGACCTTAGTAGGGATCACTGCTGCTTGTACTATCAGAAAATCTGTTATTGTATTATGTACTTCGTCAGTGTCGGTGATGCAATGGAGACAGCAATTTTTACAATGGAGTACCATTCAACCAGAAAGTGTGGCAGTTTTCACCTCGGAAAACAAAGAGATGTTCTCCACTGATGCAGGGTTAGTGGTCTCCACCTACTCCATGGTGGCTAATACTCGTAATCGTTCTCATGATTCCCAAAAAGTGATGGATTTCTTGACATCGAGAGAATGGGGGTTCATTATTCTAGACGAAGTTCACGTTGTACCCGCAGCCATGTTTAGAAGAGTTGTCACCACCATAGCAGCCCATTCTAAATTGGGGTTGACAGCGACTTTGGTCAGAGAAGACGATAAAATCTACGATTTGAATTTCTTGATTGGTCCCAAATTGTATGAGGCAAATTGGATGGATTTGGCTCAAAAAGGTCACATAGCTAACGTTCAGTGTGCGGAAGTATGGTGCCCCATGACTTCGGAATTCTACCAGGAGTACCTCCGAGAAACCTCGAGAAAGAAGATGTTATTGTATATAATGAACCCCACCAAGTTTCAAGCTTGCCAGTTCTTGATTCATTACCACGAAAAGAGAGGAGACAAAATCATCGTATTTAGTGATAATGTCTATGCATTACAAGAATATGCCTTGAAGTTGGGGAAGCCATTTATCTATGGGTCGACTCCTCAACAAGAACGGATGAAAATCTTACAGAATTTCCAGCACAACGATCAGATAAACACGATATTTTTGTCCAAAGTTGGTGACACCTCGATTGATTTGCCCGAGGCTACATGTTTGATCCAGATATCTTCTCATTATGGGTCTAGAAGACAAGAAGCTCAGAGATTAGGTCGAATCTTAAGAGCCAAAAGAAGAAACGATGAAGGGTTCAACGCATTTTTCTACTCATTAGTGTCCAAAGACACTCAGGAGATGTATTATTCTACTAAGAGACAAGCTTTCTTGGTAGATCAGGGATACGCTTTTAAAGTGATCACCCATTTGAATGGGATGGAAACCTTGCCCAACTTAGCTTATGCAACTCCGCGAGAAAGAAGAGAGTTATTACAGGAAGTTTTGTTGAAGAATGAAGATGCAGCAGGATTGGAGATTGGTGACGATGCAGACACAACCTTTGCCCGAAGCGGGGTCAAGTATGAGCCTCTGAGTAGTTCAGTCAAGAGTGCAGGGTCACTTGCTGGATTGGCAGGAGGAGAGGATATGGCATACATAGAGTACAGCAAGAACAAGAACAAGGAAATCAGACAGCACCATCCATTAATCAAGAAGATGTATTATCAAAAGAGGAAGTAGGAAGGTTTATAGTTCATGTATTTGATGCCAAAATCTATATCAACTCTCACAAATCCCAAATCTAACTCACAAAGTCGCCAAAGTCATCATCATTCGTATCGTCATTAGATTCTTGTGAATCTCGTAGTTTATCCAGATCCGGACTTTTCTGGTTGTTTGACGAGAGCTTATTTGAACTGTAATCGTCTAGATTCAAGTTCGACTGTCTTTCAGTGAGTTGGAGCATCTCCATTTCGTGGTTGTACTGCTCAACGTAACCCCCAAACGTCTTTTTGTACGCTTGTAGCTTTTCTACGAACGTATAAGCATCAATCTTTTCGTCAAATCTCAAACCAAGAGCTACCTGGACGACATCATCTTGTCCCGATGTCTTCGGAGCTTGAACAATGATTTTGAATAATCGGTAGGAATGTGTTCGTTGTATCGTCTCCATGATTTTGGAACTGGATCTGGTTTCACCCTCCACCAAACGAACCAAATCATTATCAACCTCAATTATTGGATTATAATACGCTTCAGCCCAAACATTTTGTGACGATTTTGAGTCGTCCTCAGATCCATTGTCATTATATAACTCCAATATCAATTGGAGTCGCTCATTGGGCAATTCAGGCTTGGTTTCGCCGTCAATTAGCATTTCTTGTTCCAGAAGTCTTAAACTCCCTTTCCAAACAATATTCGATTCATAATTGTTCCATTCAACCGGAGAAAGCCGACCGGGAGGAATTTTGAATACCGCTACTCCATGAGATGTAAATACACCGGAGACAATCGTTCCCACATCGCCTGACATAAAGTATATTCGTTACAATCTCTATTTTGGGATAATTCTCTGGAAACCAACTTTTAACCTGCCGACACTGATGTCGTCATGTCGCAATATTGTGCGAAATCTTGAGATGAAAATTTTCACTACAACAGGAAGGTGATCTCACAAGGATAGGAGAAACTATAGATAACAAGGTATAACAGAGGTAGTGACATGTTGAGAACGGGGATTTTGGGAGATATGAGGTCTCAGGCATTTTTTGGCCGGAATTTCTCCACAACTATAAGAAAATTTAACGATGGTAAGCGAGACGATCAATTATTGAGTTTGTTCTCTTCAGCACCGAAATCCAAAGATAATGACTTTGAAAACGATATATTTGGTCTTTTGAAGGAAAAGGAAGAGTCTGCCAATATCCAGAGTAAAGTGTTGCATCCTCGAGATGTGGCGAAAAGAATAAAGATTACAGGACCCATTGCTGGCAGAACGGTGAATATGATGAACAACCCTCTTAATTCTTCGTTGAGAATGCTCAATGCCGTGTTGGCGTCGAACAAAATCAGGTACTTACAGAGAGTGCAAGCAAGATATATCCGACCAGCCAAATATAGAAAACAGTTGAAACGAGAATGGTGGAGACGCAGATTTTCCGAGGAGTTCAAGAAGTTACTTGCTAAGGTCAATGATGCCAAAAGAAAGGGGTATTAGACGTTTCATTGAAAAAACCCTTGATGAGCATTTGCAGCATTTGTGAGGTTTTGGGACTTTTTTCGCCAATTACTCAATTCCAATCCGTTTAAAGTACTTCAATTATCGTTTTCCCTTCAATATCAACTTCAATCCCTTCCAAGTACTTCACCTGTTGTTCTGCATTCCCAGCAGCCCATTTTTCTGTACATAGATTCATAAACAACAGTAATGGTATTAGGTTATTGCTCTCACGGAACTTCCTCTCGTAGAAAACTCCGAGATGCGAGGAAAATTCCATCAGTTATTAGTTCGTGGTGTCTGATCTTATCTTGGTTGAATTATAGAAAAACGGCGATAATTGACCACCTCGGCACTTCTCATTTCGACAGTTTGTTTGTATCTGAGACCTAGTCCAATACTATTGCTGAAATCGAGGTAAAATCACCAAGTTGCTACAAACGTGGTGAAGTTCCGTTTCTTATCTCATTTCCAATCTCATCAACTTGATTTTGATGCAAAATGTCAGTTAAAGTCGAAAACATCCCCACGCCTCCGCCGAATGGTATTCCAGCGATAACAGGAACTCTTGATCATAATAATGCTATAGATGTTTTTCCACAATCGTTGAAGCCGTATAGATCAACTATCATAGCTTATGGAGCATCTTTCTTGGGCACAACCATTGGGTTTCCAATGGACACTGTCAAGACAAGAATGCAGACACATCCCGAATTCAAAGGATATATTGACTGTGTAGCAAAAACCTTACGAGCGGAAGGAATGAAAGGGTTCTTTAGAGGAATATGGGCACCATTGATATCTACTTCATTTTCCAAGTCCATTAATGTTTCGATATTTACCAGTTGCAAGCCATTTTGCCACAATTTACTCTTCCAAGGAGACGACAAGTCAGATACCCATCCTGTGATTAAGAACATACCTGTTTGTTTCTTGTCAGGGATGATTTCAGGAGCTGGAGTGTCGCTATTTGCTACACCGTTTGAATTCACTAAGATTTTTTCCCAGATTTCTAAGCTAATGGAAAGGGATTCGACTTCTAAACACGACTCAGGGAGTGCTTCGACGTTAGCAACGTTTAAGAAGATCATAAAGTATGAGGGGGTTCAGGGATTGTATTCTGGATTCAAATATCATGTCCTCAGAGATTCCTTATCTACTGGAATTTACTATTCCATTTATGAAACCTTCAAGTACAGCATGAACTACATGATCAACGACGATGCATCTTCAAACTCTGCTATTGCCATTGTATTGGCTGGTGGGCTTTCAGGAATCACCTGTTGGACATTAGTGTTTCCTGTCGATACCACTAAATCTTTGATTCAGAAAGATATTATCAAAAACATCCTTCGTAAACGAGACGGTCTTAAGCCCATGCCGTTGCCCGAAAGAAAGATCAGGGTGAACAGGAGCATGTATAGAGGGTTGGGCATCTCAGTGACAAGATCTTTTATTGCCAATATGGTATTCTTCAGTGCTTTTGAATTCTTAATGGGTCATATAGCGTAGGTGATAGATGGATTTTATTTATTAGGTTCTTGTAAATAGATTATAGATTTATGAATACACTATTAGCGTCTTTTTCGTGACCGTCCTCTAGACTGTTCTTCTTGTCGTTTTTCCTCTTCAGAAACTGGTGGGTTTCTTTTACGTTTGACTCTCTGGCCAATGGGGGTGTTATCGGTTATGATGTCTTGGATCGACTCTTTAATGGGAGATTTTGACCTTGTTCTTGATGCGAGACTGCCATCGGAGTTCTTTTGATTTGGTTTTGATTTGAACGTTTCATGAGGTGACAAACTGGACTTTAAGTTGGACTTTGGTTGAGGTTTGGGTTTTGACCCTTTCCCTCCCTTCTTTTTCAGTTTGACTGGCGAGTTTCCGAGAGTAGTCTCCGAGTTTGCACTAAGCTTTTCTGTATTATTTGATTTTTCGTTTTGAGTTTGTCCGAAAGTGTGTCCGTCTCTAAGCAGATGTAACGGTTCTAAGTCTTTGAGGGAAGAATCTAACTCCTTGATTATTCTTGGTGTTTTCTTTCTCTGCCTCGTTTGTGGTTTGCTTTGGGAACCAATAGGGTGAGGTTTTGACTCGAATTCAACATTTGGTTCAGGTTTAAATGCCGGTTCGCTGTCATTTTTTGGTCTGATTACTGTACCAGTATCTTGTGACTCAATTTCAGGCGTAATGATTGATTCAGACTTAATCGTTGCATCTAAGTATTTTCTAGGGTCAAGGCCAAAAGCATTTTTTGTATCCGAGTTGTGTTCAAACCCGTTCGATTCGGTCTTGACTTCGGAACCAGGCTGGATCTCTTCTACCGAATGCTGGTTTAATGCTTCTGCTGTCCCAGATTCACGTTCTTCATTTTTACTTTCTTCCTGTTCGTCATCTTGTTCATATTCGACCTCTGGCTCTTCTTGGGGTTCCAGTGAAAGTTCAATTTCAATTAATGAGCTTTCCTCTTTAGACTGTGTTCTCGATTCGTTAAATTTTGCTTCAATTTCAGCTGTCGTTTCCTTAGCTTCCAGAGTGACCTCTGGAACCACCTCATCAAAGACTTCTATCCCTGGGGACTTCACTTCCGAGCCTTCTGCTTTTTCCGACTCCGCTACCATATCGTCCACATCCAACTTATACTCATCGTTTTCGACTTTCTCTGATATTTTCACCTCCTCCGCTACCATGGAATTTTTGCTTTCATTTCCACTAGGCCAGAGCAAGCTTGAAACCCACGAGAAGGGATTAAATTTTCTTCGTTTCTGCACTGTTTCCGTGCTGTCGAATCTTCTTTTATGAGTGTCCTTCCTGGTGTATTCAGTGATAGCTTCTCCATTGACTATTTCTTCTACTGTCTCATACTCTGATTTTGTCTCTATGGATTCTTCAGGGAAGTAGAATTCCGTTGGCGTGACAGCTGCGCCGCTATATGAATCATCCATCAACTCCTCGAAAACTTCTGGTTCTTCCAGTGGCTCTAAAATCGAGGTTGGTACCAAAACACTCTCAGAATTGCCGAGAGGCACCGACTCGGGTCTTTCAGACAAGGTAGCAGTGAATTGAGGAAGTTCGGAAGGTTCCTGCTTATCAGATGGATGGATGATATCTTCTGGGCTAATTTCTAGTACGACATTATCGCCGTATTCCACTACGAATTCATCAGTTTCTTCAGCTTCTTCAATAGTTGGATCTGACGTGTTGACCGAGGAAACAGAATCAAGCGAAGGTTGGGGAATACTATAAAATGGAATAGTTTCAGAAACTTTAGTGTCAGACTGAAGATTATCCTTGCTAGACTCAGGAGGCGATACAAGGTCCTCAAGGATTTCAACAAACGACTTTTCGTGATCCAGGCTGGGTGATTCTCCAGTTTCTAACAAAACTTCGCCACTGAGATTGTTTGCAGAAGTGGCAAATCCTTTCGTTTCGTGTTGGTCTCCGAAGGATTCATCAGAATTCTCTTCAGCTTGAACTTCGCTATTCTGACCGTCTTCACCATTTTGGAGGATTTCCTTTGAAGAAGAGACTTCGTTTCCTTCTATCGCACCTGGTTCTTCAGGTGGTACAAGACTGTCAAGAGCTTCAGAAATCGGTTTTGGATCTTCCTTTTCCGCTTCTCGGTCCTTATAGCCTGGTCCTTCATTTCGGCTCGAAGGTTGATCGAGTTGCTTCTCTTTTCCTCCTTCTCCTGAGTCGTTCTCAAGTTCTTTTGCAAAGATGTTTTCTGATTCTTTCACTGGTCCCAGTTGAGATACTTCATTGAGAATACCTTTAGACATAATAGCAGACTCTTCCTTAAACCCATCCCCCCCCTTCTGCAATAGGTCGTCCAAAATACCGGCGGTTTCACTTACTGGCAAGAAAGAGGAATTGACATCAACTATAGAAGTATTCAATTCTTCTAAAACGGGGGGCTCCGGTTCCTCGGTGGTAATCGAGGTGTCCAAATCCTCTAAAGCAGGTCGTGGTGGCTCTGATTCTACTTGTGGTTCTATCATTGAGGTATCCAAATTCTCTAAAGCAGGTCGTGGTGGTTCTGATTCTACTTGTGGTTCTATCATTGAGGTGTTCAAAGGGTCCAAAATTGGTGTTAATGGTTCATGTTCTATTGATTTGGAGTTGGAAATATCTATGGAATGGGTTTCCTCCATTGGTTCAACAGAAGGGACTGATTCGGCAAGTTCTATTTGTTGTTGATCTGTAGATTTTGAAACTTGGGGAACCACCGAAACTTCAGAAACTTCAGAAACCTCGTTTGCAGGTTGATGAAGCTCATTAATAGACCCAGAAACTATAGGCTCGGAAATTCTTGATTCGACGGTTTCTTGATCAGCATTTTCTGCTGCTTGCACTTTCGTTTCGGTCTCAGCTTCAGGGTTGGATACTTGCGAACCAACTCGCTCTAGTTTGTTATCGTCCAGTTTGTTATCGTCCAGTTTGTTATCGTCCAGTTTGTTATCGTCCAGTTTGTTATCGTCCAGTTTGTTATCGTCCAGTTTGTTATCGTCCAGTTTGTTATCGTCCAGTTTGTTATCGTTCAGCTTGTCACACTCTGATCCAGTGACATCTGTCAAAAGTCGCTCGGCCCCATGATCATCTGGGTCAACAGCTTCTTCTTGTGCTGCTGGAGCTTCTTGAGGTTCCAGATGAGAATGCTCTGTTTCTGCTGTTTCCGAATTCAAGGACCTACCAACCCAAGAACCAAACCCAATGTCGGTAATGGGTTCAAACTCCCGTTCAATCACGTCGTCGTCGCTATTGTCGAAAGGGTATTCAGACTCCATGGAATTTTCGGAATTTTGTTCTTGTGTTTGTTCTGCCATTGGATCTTGAAATTGACTTTGCTCTTCTGAAATAGGTTCATCCTCCAATTGTGGTTCTGGCTTATAGCTGGACTCAGAGCGAGTGTCTAGCTCACTCTCAAAATCTGAAGGCAAGTCATCAAGAGTAGGCAAAGCGATGGGACTCTTGAATTCTGCCATGGGCTCGACCCCCAATTGAGCCTGTAGCTGTTTTCTAACCGATAATCGAAGACCAAACTTTTCTTCTAGTGCTTGTAATGAAATAAGGGTATCTTTTGGGTCCTCTTGCCTGACAGTTTGGAAGGTTGAGGGTGGTTCTGTATCAGAGAGAACCTCTTCTTTCTTGGGGGTCGGAGGTGAAGACTGGGTATTATCAGGAATAGAGCTCTGATGAGTAGTTAACAGGAGTTCTGGGGCTATTTGACCTGAATCCGGAGGTATCAAGTTCTCCACTTCTTGTATCTCTGTTTTCTGTGGAATCTCTGGTTCTTGATCGTCAGATTTCTGTGGAGTCTCCGGTTCTTGTATCTCTGCTTTCTGTAAAACCTCTAGATCTTGATTGTTAGTTTTCGGTAAAATGTCTACTTCTTGATTATCCTCTTGATCATCATTTCTCTGTAAATCATCTACTTCTTGGTGAACGACATCATTTTCGACGCTTACCTTGGATGTAACCCCCATGTCAAACTCAAATGGTTGTGGTAAATGCGCTACCGGTGATTCAGGATCAAGGCTTTCCATCAATATATCATCATGAGTATTTTGAACCGTCTCAGGGTTTTCGTTAGTTGAATGCAAGTATTCATCCCTGGTTGCCTGCTCTATCACATCAGCGAGATGCATCAAATGTTGTGAATCTAACTGGTGATTATCCAATCCAGGATCTAGAAACTCGTCGAACAACTCTTGGTCGACATAGTTTGGCGACGGTTCGTTACGATACTCAAGGTGGTTGGAGTCATGTTGATTATTATCGTCAAATGCTTCAGTATTTTCATCAAATGCTTCATTATCAGATGGTGCCATTGGTTGTGCATCGGAATCAACGGTATCCATATTATTGTCAAACTCAACCTCAGACTCGTAGTCGTCGTAACTCGGTATATGCTGAGACAAGATCTCTACCTCACTATAATCAGATATTTCCTCCTCGATCCCACTCTCAACCTTCTCATCCTCACTCTTATTGTCGAATTCCTGCGAATCTTCCACCACATCGAATATTTTCTCTCGATACTTCTGCCGTAACTCATCAATATCTATCGTCTTCTCCAACTGAATAACTTCGTCATTTTGTGATTGAAGCTGTTGTCGGAACCGCTGTTTCAAGTTGTCGATCCAATTGACCAATTCGGTAGTGTCGTCCTTGGCCTCCCGGCTTACGTTGGTAATGGAGCGGCGCCGACGATTCTTTTGCCGTTTAATGTGGTTTTCCATGGTTGCGATCTATCGAATTAGTTGATCATTAAAAATGCGATTTTAAAATGGTGTGAGGTTTCTGACGAGACGCCAAACCCATCACCATTCAGTATTGCTGTGACAGTTGTGGCACCAGTCGTCTCAAATCATCTCTGCCTGACTGGTGGTTTTTTCCCCATGGAAATGGCGTTTTAAGTCGTTCTATAATCGGAAACTAAATATTGCCGCCGTCTAGAGGTTTTCCCTTACTATTGATCTATTTAGTAACACGGCTCAGACCCACGGCTCGGTCCTTAGTTGTGACACCAGTAGCTCAAGGCCAGATATGGCCAATTCCAATTGTCTGGCGGTGGTCGTTACAAACAACCCAAAATGAAGTTTTCAAACTCATACCTTGAGATGCAAACTGACATTTTGGCGGTATAAAGGTGTAATGCTACCTGGCTCCTTTCTCAAACCCTTGAATTCACCACTCCCAACAACACCAGGAGTCAGGGATTCATGGATCGAATTACGGCTGTTAAAAAAACATATATTGTTAAATTCAGAACTGAAAACATAAAAGATATAAAAACTATCACGGGGGAAGAATTAAAGTTGACCAAGGCAAAAACGACTATGAAATAGCAGTAATGGAAGTGTCAGTGGTGTATTTAACGGGAGCCAATGAAATGGTTCTGTCATCTAAATTGTAGACGGCATAGACATTTCTCAAGAAGTTATCACCAAGGATGTTGTACTCGTCATCGGGGAAGATGGTCAAGGCATAACCGACGATGTTGTCATTGCCATCTGTTAATGGAGTACCAGCATACTCTTTAGGAATGGTGATAGTGAGTCCGTTAAAGGAAACCTTAATCTCGGTAACATCGTCATAACTGGTCCAATAATAGAATGATCCGTGCCTTGGGTCATAATTGTATTCAAGGCCGTTAGCATCAGCAAGTTGTTGCACAAGATCGGAGTCTAAATATGAAAATGTTGAACCAGAATCCAAAGTGGTGGAAAGCCCGCTGCTAACAGTTTGATCTCCTAAAGTATAGGATTGAGTATCAATGTTTAAACGGTTAGCGTCAGTAACGGGATAGGACTTTAATTCCCCGGTATATTTAGCGTTGTCGATTCCTCCAAATAACACACTTCCGGTGGCGGCGTCAGCAGAATTCAAGTAAAGTGAGTAAGCATTCTTGTTAATGTAACCTTGCTGTTTCAATGAAGCAGGCAAATTGTTGTATTCGGTTTGGGCAGCCTCTAAGCTGTTGAAACCAATACCCAAGATTCCATAGTCGATGGTACTGGTGGTGGCATCACCAAATTCCAAAGCCTTAACTGTCACCGTCCCTTGCGGGTCCAAAGCTACCAGATCGGAAACCCAATTTCCTTCAGCGTGGGATTTATCTGCGTATGCAATGGCAAACCCCAGGGCAATGTACTTGTAGGTGGAGGATGTGGTGTGGTCATAAGAACCATATGTCACATCGACTCCACTCTCGCTGTCAACAACCCACAAGTCAGAAGAACCAGTGTCGACATCAACCGAAAGTTTTTGAGAATTGGAACCAACGTAGATATCAGCAATGTAGTAGACATCCTTATTTTTAAGAGTAAGGGGGACAGTGTCGCCCCTCTTTTCCCTGTTGGCTCTGTATGCCGAAAGACCAGTGAAGTTAGCGTGTCTTCCAAGGGCATCAGACTCAAGTTTGGTGAAATCCAATTGAATAACACCATCACCTCTTTTTTCCAAACCTCCAGGAATGGCAACAGCTTCGGCCATGGCCACCAACGTCAAAGCAATGGCGTAAAGCGATTTAAATAACATTTTATGACTAAAGAAACAACTTTTTTTAAACAAGCAATCAAAACTTTTAGATAACTTTAGATTTTTGCAACCACTAGGTAGGACTTGAAGTTACTAATGAAAATAATCCAGGAATTGCATTGACTTAAATAGTTCCAAATTTCAGCCATCCCTCCCACAGTTTGATAATCCTGTGATAGATTATGTCAAACCAGGGCACGTCAAAAACGTCAACTCTAATGTCAAAATTCGATTGTTTAAAACGTAATCAGGGTTGTAGTCGTGTAATTATGGCTTTTGCCATGGCTGCAAACGGTTCATTGGCGCAACTGAAAACCTTTGGGACGTTTCACTCCAACGGCAAACCTTGTCTGTAAGGAACAAATACGGCGTACAAGCGGTACTAACCCTGGGAATAATGTAAATCCATACGAGAGTTCGGCACTTAAACTTTACCAGTTACACAGTGGCTACTTCACTTCAACTTTGCTGAGGCAGACAATCCAGTAATAGGGGTTACTGGTCCGAGACAGTGGCTGTTACTTGTGGCAGTTTCTCTTTCATGCCTCATCAGTCGTAAGGGTTTATCTGCGGGTCCTTGACACATTTTCATGCATGGCTAATAATCCGGAAAAACCTCAGCTTCTCCTATTAGTGAATCCGATAGTGATTGCAGATCTCCTGGCTCCGATATGGCGGTGAGTGCTTCAGAGAGAGTGAAAAAACCCTATTTGCCCTAGTTACCCTTCAGTAGCCGAATTTCCAAAGATGGCTTTGATCAGTGATAGCTACAATTCCACAATATCGAGTTTATGGCTACGATCAGGTTGGTGCTGTCATAAAGTTGGGCACTTCCGGGTTGCCGAATAAGCGCATCTTCCAATTTCAACCCTATCACTTCATGAGTGATCTGAGCCAATAAGAAGTCGATTATGCCGTTAAACTCGAGATGTCGGTGCCTACGAATCAGCAAGCTGAGGCATTTTTACTACTAACCATAAGAATTGTGTTTGCCAGAGTTTTATTGTGGACGAATGCAACCAACAAGAATACTTTTGAAGGGTCAATATCAGCGTAAGTGTGGCTGATTGTGTTTAGTTCTTTTGCTGAAGTTTCTACGATCAGTGTGAGGAACAAAGGCTTTCAATCCACCACCACTCTTTGGTTGTGGAGAGTCAAACCCCCTCAAAAGTCTATTTCATCTCTTATGTTCTGATGAAATCATTCTCACTTGGTGCAAATTTCAGCTGAGGATCCAGTTTAAGGATAGTGATAGAACGCATATGGGAGTTTTACATCTCAAGAGTACACTACACATTCTCTCAGCATAGAAGCCAATACACTCTCACTCAACGCAATTCCAATGTTGCTAAAGAAATTTCAAAGCGGAGGAGATAAGGTTCTGGACTTCAGTTGTAATGAACAATATTTCACCGAGCGATAACTGATTTGATTTTAATTCATTATCTTTACAGAATCAACACTAAGTCGCCCACACATTGGATTTATGCCTCCTGACGGACGGCCCCTAATCCAAAAAAGAAAACGACGACATCGAAGTTTAAGTCTGTTTCAAAAGAGTCGTGCAGTGGCGTAGTTTTGACATATTTTTTGACACATTTTTTGACACATTTCTTCAACGTTCGTCATAATGGACAGGCGTGAACGTTAGGAGAATGTCCGTAGAGATAACGAAATGACCTTGTAGCGTGCTATTAGAAAATAGGTTACTTTGAGACTCATTGAATACTATTATCTTCCAAGGGGATACTTGGACAAACAATTGAACGATAAAAGTGGTCACCGGGACGAAGTGGCTGCGGGTGGAGATTCGGTTGCAAGCGTGGTGAGCAAGGGTCTCAATACAGCGAAGAATCGAACATACCTGCGGATAGAGGCCAAAGGAACGACAGGATCCAATGAGAGAGATGAAGCCAATCTGGTATTTATTTCGAAAATTCACCTCTATATGCTCGACTGGGACATTTTGGGGTACATGTCAGTGTCCTGTATTTGACTCATTCTAAACTCAAGGTCTTGAGTGTTTTTGATATTGAGAAAAGACTCAGTTGGTTTTAAATAACTCAGTTCGTTCAGAATGAATCACGGGTTGTAGTTGATGGCACAGTCAAAAGAAATGGTGTCTTTCATTGAAGTTGTTTTAGAGCGGAGCATGTTTAAACCCCGACACGCTCTTGGTTCATAACATCAAAGCTTTGATCCAAAGGTTTAGTTCAAACTTTCAATTCCAACCTCAGTTTGAAAGCTGATTCTTTCTCCTGAGAATGCATCGCTTCGTTGCATGAGTCACACTAGCATTTCGGCCACTACTGGTCATTGAAGATTTGATTTCGTAAGAGTAAATCGCTTTCCGACGAGAAAGAATCATGAGCTTTTACCAACAATCTTTCCTTCTACTTGAGGCGAAGCTATAGAGTGATGTTCCCATAATCATCAAGATGACTTTGGCTATGAAAGATATTCCATAATACAAATTTGTAGTATTCAATGGCTTTTTGACATTTCTTCGATCATTTGACGGGTTTTTCTAATCTCAGACGAAGCCTTGGTTGTGTTCCCCACGACGTCGTTGATCACAACTTTGAAGGCTTCAGCATGGAAAATAGCCGCATAATTGGTTGACAAAGCCAGTTTACCTGCGTGGATGATTTTACACATATTCCTTTCGATTCCGGCGATAACAACGTTTATAATTCCAATGGGGCAAGTGTCTGGTGATCAGTAGGACTTTTGTCGATGCCGAAAATGATACGGATCGTTAAGAAAGATACTGTCGAAAGGTTAGATACTCAAGTCAAAAGGAAAGGCTCTAAAGTCTAAGAGAAGGTTCCTAAGAAAAGGAACTACAGGAAGGCACTAATGTCGAAAGGAAATGCATTAATGTCGAGAGAAAAAAATACCAATGTCCAGAGAAGAGACATTCATGTCGAAGATGACATTCCCCGTCATAGAGAAGGTGTCAATGTACACCATCGAAGGAGGCGTGCATCGATGGAAGAATTTAGACTAATGTCCATAGAAAAGGCACCAATTTCGAAAGAACACACTGTAGATAACTTTATGTGCTCTTCAATCTCCCACTGTAGTCCCCAGCTCGCCATACCAGCCTTAAAGCATTACTCACACGCTTCAACACCCAGTTCCAAGACATCACCGGATTCCTAACCGAACCCTTTACAACTAGTACCACACAGAAACCGACACTAAGGCCAAAAAAGGTCATCTTCACCCTGCACCGTACCGCTGGTTCAAGTAACTACAGCCAGCACCGTTGTAATCCGACGGTCCAAAGCACATTTTCTGGATCAGGTCATCGCCGGATGTGGGTAGAGCTTATTCTAAAATTAACTCTGCATAACCTGTAAACCGGGTGAGATGCAATTTGACAACCTAATTTTAGAATACGCTCCACCATTCTCGCCCGAGGATCGGCATGAGCAGGGGCCAACTAGTGGGGGCCCGAGTCCCCAGTGACGGCTAAGCTGCCGTCCACGCTGTTGTCCCCACCATCAGTCCTCCTTCCTTCATGGCGACGCATTTCATTTGTCTAAACTTCCCAGTGCCGTTGTCCAGTACTTCACTGTATTTCCGAATTCCTCATTGGCTTTGTTGGGATTTTGTCCTGTTTAGGCAGGAGACCTCAGCCACCCCCCCTGTGGCCCGGTGGTTCCGCGCATTTGTTCCAGCCATGAATCTCACTCTTGCAGAGTAACCCGCAAAACTCACCGAAGGCTGCAGCGCGGGTAAGGGTTCCTTCGGTGGACGTCCTGCAGCCGGGGGGAGTTCCCCATTACAGTAAGGGATTAAATTATCCAAATCCGATGAGATGCGTTTCAGCTGCAGCGATGCAAATTGCTTTTTCCCTACTATATAAGTCCAGGCTCATTCCCTGGGTGCTGGCCCTCCACCTTTATTGAAATGACTGCTAGTGACATTGATCCTGAATCGCAACAACCTGTTGAAACTTATGAACCCAGAGACACTTTGAACAGTGGTAGCACCTGGAAGAACCACTTGATTGCTGCCTTAGGGGAGTTCTTCGGGACGTTTATCTTCTTATCCACCGCATTCATTATTGCTCAGATTGCTAACCATGACCCCACGCTTACTGGGGTGCCCACGGAGTCCAATCCGGGCCAACTTATCATGATTTCCATTGGTTTCGGTTTCGGGGTGTACATGGGAATTGCTTTGACCTTTAGAGTCTCAGGAGGTAACTTGAATCCTGCGGTGACGTTGACGTTGGCGTTGGTGGGAGCTGTTCCTCCTGTGCGGGCGGTGATCATGATGATTTCCCAGATGCTTTCGGGGATGGTGGCTGCTGGTGTCGTCAGTGCATTGACTCCAGGAGAGATTTTGTTTGCCAATTCCATGGGAGGAGGGGCTTCCAAGTCCCAAGGAGTGTTTTTGGAGGCTTTCGGGGTGTTTATCCTTACTTCTACTGTGTTGTTCATGGCCGTGGAAAAACATAAAGCCACTTTTACTGCTCCATGGGCCATTGGAATGTCGTTGTTCTTGGCTCATTTATGTACTATTTACTACACCGGGGCTGGATTAAACCCTGCCCGTTCTTTTGGTCCTGCTGTTGCTTCCAGAAGCTTCCCTACCTACCACTGGATCTACTGGGTTGGCCCTATCGTTGGGTCTCTCGTTTCTGCTGGTATTTACAAGCTTTTCAAATACTTAAACTACGAAACGGCCAATCCTGGTCAAGATGCTGACGCTTAATTAATATAGTAATAACTTTAATATAATCCTAATTCTTTATTTGTATTGTTGTGTTGAAACCTTCTCTTTGAGTTGTTATACCTTCTCTTTAGGTGGTCTTTCTGGTGTCAGAACCTTGTTATACCTTCTCTTTCTGTAAAGCCACCTCATCGCTGGAAATGTGCAGGTTACGACGAGTCAGGGGCAAGGGTGAACCTGTTCTTAACCTCTGCTTAACTTGTGGTTGCCGGGGTAATTTGCAGGTTGTGGAAATTTATATTGTTAATGTAAAGGCTGCTGTGAATGTTTCAAGTCAAAGGGAAATAGAATGAAACGTCTCTGTTCAACAAAGTCTTCCACGCCAAGTCATCTCCGTCGCTGTAGGTCGAAATTTGACCCAGTTCATAAGGATTTTGTGAAAAACTACAATTCTAAATATTACCTCTTATAAAGCTGTAATGGCTGATTTGGACATATCTCCTCATAGGCATCATCTCTGATCAATAACCCAACTCATCTCCATTGTTGTAGTCTCAAAATAGACCTGGCTCAGTAATTTAGCCGTATATTAAAGAAATAGGCTTGATTTTTGGGAACCTGAGGCTGGGAGATCATACCCAACACCCAGGTACCCATATGCTAATTAAATACTTCATACAATGACAATAGTCTAGAAACCTTACCAAGATTATGAATCTCTCTTATTTGAAGTTGATTCAAAGTCCTCAACTCCGACTCCAACAACAATTCCTGTTCATGTCCCTTGACATCCTCTCTATCGCATTTCTCTAGCAACGCTTTATGCTGACGTTTGAAATCCTCGATATTGTGCAATATGTTGGCAATATTGAAAATCAACGAGTTCTTCAAAAACTTATAATCCCCATTGTTCTTATACCTGAAGGCAAAGAACGTTTTCAGCGCCGCCCGATCGTTGCTCCGAGGAATCTCTTGGATTTCAACGACGTTCATCTGAACGAGTTTGTAGATTTCATTTCTGACAATCTTTTCCTTTAATAATACACTATTGGATACAGTTTTTTCATCGACCAACTTGAGTGATCTGATGCATCTCAAGATCCGTAAGCAGTCAAGACCTAATGTCTTCTTGATAAGCTCGTCGTAGGTGTATTCTCTGACGATTTCCCCTAGTTTATAATATGGTACAGTATAATTCCCTTGTCCGGTTTCCATGACAAAAGGAATCTTGGTGGAAAATGCAAGAAGTTTGAGATGTTGAATTACCAATGCAGTATCACCCACACCGTTGCCATTTGCGGAGACATCGACTCTGTCGTCGTCATCCAAAACAACATCTTCTTCTTCGTGTTTTAGTTTGGGCTTCTTCAACGTTTTCTCAACGTCACTGAAGCTGACTACCCGCTTCATCACCGACGGCGGCCGGGCAAAGTTATGGGTCAAGATGCTGTTGTTCAAATCGACATAACCAGGCAATCGCCGGACAATATCGTGAACTCGGGCCACCAGCGACCGATTATCCACGAGTTTATTCTCAATTTGCTCGTGGAGCCTCTGGTGTTCCTCTGGGGTGGTGATGATACCATCTACTTGCTCTAGGTAAGGCTTAGGATCAGGACTCTGCTTCTCCAATACCTCTAAAACCACCCTATACACCTGAGCCGAGAGAAGACCAATTCGAGATTCACACAACTCCACCAACGCTTTGGACCTCAAGTACTTCTCAAACCGGTTGTAGTTGAAGCATATGCAAAGGTTTCCATTCAAGAACTTCATGCCATTGACAGTGGTGTAGATATCCTGAGGAACTCTCTCCAATAGCTGGGCCATCTTTTGCTTGGAAACCTCCTTAATTTCCGCCACCCGCTTCACCTCGCTCAACGTCGCCGTTCGAGGTATCACCTTCGCCGTGTCATGGTATATCTGCTGCCAGATATCTTCAATGGGATTAAAGTCGTGAGGCTGCAAACACTTAATCCAGCCGTCGTTGAACAACTGGACCAATTTGAGGTTTTTAGAGTAGACCACCGCATCGTCGTCAAAACTCTTCAAGTAGTCTCCTACTCTGATGTTGCCTATCGCCATCACATTCTGGATAATCCCCGTGGCTTCCTCGTCGTAAACGGAGGAGATGTGGTTCAAAATCTCTCCTGAGTGCAAAAACACAAAAAGCCCCTGCTGGTGGAACTGGTACTCTACTCTGTCGCCGTCACTCCAATACAAGACACACTGGAGCTGAATCAAGGAAACTAGTGAGGTTTTAACTGATTTGGGCAGAAGTTGGCTTCGTTTAGCGATTTCCTTTGCCGTGAGCCGTCCGTGAGAGAGCAACGTCGAGACAACAATTGCCGCCACTTCTCCTAGATGGTCCTTCGCCACCATCGTTAGCAAGTTGCTCATGGGAGACTGGCTTTCACCACTAGGCGGCACTTGAGCTATCATAATAAAAAAATTTTTCGCATCGCACCGAGTTGGTGGTAAGTTAGAGAGAGTTAGGGAGGATGTGGGTAAGTGTCTCCTTAAATCGGGCGGTGGCTCTGAGGAGGTCGCGAGCAGGTGCGAGAGGGTCGCGGCGATGGTACGAGGTGGTCCTGGGAACTCGCACCGTTCGCAATATCGCCGCGACCTCCTCGAGATTCCCACCATCGCCACCACCTTCTTGCCGCGACCTTCTCCTACACTACACCCAAGTCTTCAACACACCCCAAATACTCCCCCATACACCCACTCAGCCTACCTACTCACCGTTAACCCAACCTAGAGATGTCTGCTGCCAAACATTACCTAAAACTAGCCAAAGCCGCCATAGAAAGCAATGACCCCGAGCTAGCGTTGGAATACGTCGAAGACGTGTTGGAGGCCGACAAAAGGAATTACTACGCCTTTATCTTCCGTGGAAAGTCCTACCAGTTGTTGCGGAAATACCACGAAGCCGCTGCTGCTTTTACCACTGCTACCGCTATTGATAGCGACAATTTGCTCGGCTGGAGAGGTTACTTCCAGATTGCCAAAGTCGGCACCGACTATGAGTTGTTTTTCGAAATATTGACCCGGTACTTGGCCACGTTGGTGCTACATCAGCAGTCGTTGGTCGAGGCTTTGGACGAAGCCGACGCTTACTTGAAAGCCCATAAAATCGACGAAAACGAACAATTGCAGGAAATCTTCCTTCAGAACGTCATTCCCGGTACTGAGATCTATGATATCGTAGGCTATCACTTCGGTAGAGGCGACGACAACCTACGGAAGTTGATAGAGGTGGTTCTGAAGAAGGAGAACGAAATAATCTCAAAAATCAACTTTAAAGAACGTATGCGGTTGCCAAAGCAGCTAAACTACGACCAGCGAACTAAATTGAACCACATGATCTGGCCAGTGTACCAGGAGTCCCGATTGAGTGGCTACTTTGATCAGTTTTTGAATATCTGTGACGATGACCACTTAAGAGTGGAGTTTCAGGAAAAGTACCTTCGGTACAAGTACGAGATGTTGACCACGGCTCCGGAGCTGGAAAAGGCCCAGCACTACGACATCGTCAAGGCGATGGTGGAGGATCTCGTTGTAATCAAGATTCCCAGTTTATTTGTGTGGACGTTGTATTTCGACTTGATCGATGTAGACACCTTCCATTCCTTGGATAAGGACCAGATTATCTTTGTCATCGAGAACTTCCATACCGAAGGGTTGGGGATCTTATTGTATGCGTTCTTACACAGCGAGATATCGCCGTTTGAACTGTCGATTCTTAAACAAATCACCTTTGTCCCTCAAAAACCGGCTTCTAATGTTAATGAAGACGACGACGACGATATAAACGAAGACGTGGACAAAGACCTATTGAATCCAGATGTTGATGAGAGTCTTTTGAACCCCGACGATGAGTCTGTCCTCACCAATCTACCTCCAGAGCAGGTATTGTCGTTGATGCTCGAGGGGTTCGAGCGGTGTTCCAGCTCGATTCTTGCCAACAGAATCATCATCAACTACTACATCACCTTGAGAGAGTATTTCGAGGCTTCTGAACGTTGTAAGAACGGGATCAGAATGCTTGCTGACGTCCAGCGATCAATTAGTGCTAACTTGACTCATTCTCGTGAAGATATCATTTGCTCTCTTGCTGTGGTCTACACGTACCACGAGGCCCCCAAAAACTTCTCCAGAGCTTTAGAGCTTTACGACAGGGTGTTGTTGGGAAATGAATCGAATAAGCGGGCTAGAATCGGAAAAGGGTTGATTTTGATGGAAAAAGGCGACCTTGATACCGCCCAGTCGCTCTTAAATGAGGTTTACCATGAATATCCGGAAGATCCGGACGTTTTGTTGGAACTTGGATGGTGCAAGGTTCAACTACTGCACCATGCCGAGGGGATTTCTCTTCTCAAAACTG
Source organism: Yamadazyma tumulicola (assembly GCA_030578535.1). Classification (NCBI taxonomy): domain Eukaryota; kingdom Fungi; phylum Ascomycota; class Pichiomycetes; order Serinales; family Debaryomycetaceae; genus Yamadazyma; species Yamadazyma tumulicola. The sequence goes on from JAJMSJ010000038.1 coordinate 27,730, forward strand.
CCTTGACAAAGATAACCGGTTTGGATGTTCAAAGTTCTGAACTACGGGCCAAAATCAATTATCGTATCGCCAGCAGCTTCATGGCACACGACGTAGGCACCGCCTACGAACTATTAATTGCTTCGCTCAAGGAATTCAAGAACTTTGCTCCTTCTTACACCCTTCTCGGGCTGATTTATATCGAACACCACGGCGACAGCATTCGAGCACAGAAGTGCTTCTACAAAGCATTTGAACTAGACGTAGCCGAGGTGATTTCAGCTCGATATTTGGTGGAGGAAATGACACTGAAGAACGAATGGGAAGTGGCTGAGATTTTATGTGCCAAGGTTGTCGATACTGAACGGTCACGGCGGTCCCTCACTAATCAAAAAGACAAATCCTGGCCTTACCGTGTGCTTGGGTGTTCGGCATTGAACCGTCAAGATGATGCCAAAGCCGTAGAATGGTTTCAAACAGCGTTAAGAATGGCATCAATGGATTTTGAGTGTTGGGTGGGGCTCGGCGAAGCTTACTACAACTGTGGACGGTTGGACGCCGCCCAAAAGGTGTTCAAACGAGCCCTCACCATTCAAGACTCCTGGGTGGTGGTATACATGCTAGGCAAGTGTCTCTGTGACACCAGGGAGTACGATGAAGGGATCGCAGAGTTGAAGAGAGCGTTGATTCAGAAACCCAACGAAGAGTGCATTTTGAACGCTCTTTTTCAGGCTAATTTGAGCTATACCAACAAGCTTTTAGAAGGAGGGTTCTATGGCAAAGTCACGGAAATCAATTCCGACAACATTGCCGTTATTAATCAGGTCAGTAAGGTCAATTATAAGTCTCCTTCGCTTTGGTTGAACTTAAATCGGTGTTTACAGATCTTTCTCAAAGTTCAAACTAGCTTTGACACCTTCCCCTTGACTCCTGTCTTGGAAATATACCAACAGGTCGACGTCCTGTCGCTCAATGATGTGTTTTTGAATGAAATTAACGACAGTGATGGGAATGTTAATTTGCTGATGGCTTCGGCGTATTTCGAACGGAAGAAGTTCGTCGACGGTATCACCAGCCTTATCATCTTATCGTGTAAAATCTCCATCCACTTGTTCCCAGATCAAGGGAGATATCTTCGTTCTGTCAATTACTATAACTTAGGGTTGGCATATTACGAGGGATACAACTTTACTCAGGAGCTCAAGTATCGAGATTCGGCAATTAAATCCCTAAAAAAGGCAATACAGCTTGAAGGAAAGAACTCCAACTTCTGGGTCGCCTTGGGCAACGCATATGCGTCTTTTAGCCCTCAAATCTCCCAGCATTGTTTCATTAAAGCCAGTGCATTTGAGTCTCGGGACGGGGATATTTGGAACAATTTGGCAGCGTTGTACTTGAAGTATGGTGATACCGATCTCGCCCAAGAAGCGTACCTTAGATCGCAATCCGTGGCACCAGAACAATCGAGTCCATGGTTGGGCCATGCTCTCACCGCTAAGGCCAAAGGAGAGAAGGAAAGAGCCTACAGCTTGTTCACACACGCGTATATTCTCTCTAACGGAAGGTCGCCGTTAGCACAGTTATTGTACGCCCTCAATGTTATTGATAAACGGGTCAACGACAGCACTGGAAGTGATCCTCGGCATATTGAAACGGCCCAGGAGTTCAGTATTGGTAATTTTGCTATTCTGAACTATCTCAGAGTGTATCCTGACGACGTATTGGCATTGAAAGTTGCCTTGACCATTAGTGAACGTTGCAAGACGTTCGAGATCAGTAAAACCATCGGAGAGAAATTATTGGCAATCTTGGAAGCCCAGTACGAAGAAAATGAAACCGAAGACGTTCTTAATGACTTTATCGCCACAAAGTGTCAGGTTTCACGGATATACTTGGCCATGGGAGAATATCAACGGGCGAATGAAGAAAGTGAAATGGTTTTGGCGTTGTGTGAGGGAAACAGTGAGTTACAAAAGAAGTTTTTACTTTCAGCTCGTGTGACGGTGGGCTTATCCTATTTCTTCCAAAATGATTTGGCCAAATCGTTACTGCAGTTGAAAGTGATGTTGGGAGATTTCAGCAGCTCCAAAACTATTATAACCTTAACTGCTCAGATATTGCATGGGTTTAATACCGAAGACACCAAACAGGCGGCATTAGATCAGCTTTTTGCTTACATTGAAGAAAATGGAGCAGCTTTGTCGATTGTGCTTACATTAGGTGCAATCTCACTCCACGACGAATTAACGGACTATTTACCAGCCGTAAAGGAGGAATTGCTTCAATTATCATTAGAAGAGATCGTTAAGGATTCTTTCAGATCAATTCCCCGGTTACTTGAAGAGATCGATAATCGTTTGGGGAAGGACAACAATGGAATCTGGCAGAAGAATGCATTGCTCTTCCCTAATGACTATCATGTTTGGAAGCACATCAACAATAAAATGGCCCTTTCGATTGCTAACTTGAAGGAAACTAAGCTTACGTCTCACGAATTCTCCAATGCATATATTTCTAATGGAGGGACTCGGGGGATGCAAAGGGGGGTGATACTAGCACCTCATGAGTTTAAAAACTGGCGGTATTTTAGTGAGTGTGGAAGGTGAAGAGACTGTTTTTGAGGACGGAGATGAAGAGACTGTTTTTGAGGACGGAGGTGAAGATTGTTTCTATAGGAACGAACGTGAAGAAACCTAGTTAACAACTGATATACGAAATCAGTGCTTTCTCACGGAATTGATGTACTTATTCATGAAATGGCAATTAAGTAAGTATTATTGGCCCTGTGAGAGACGTTGTCATTCGTATTGAAGCTGATGACTTTCAAGGTTTATTGTAATGTGGGTGGAAGTAGTTTGAGTGGAAACTCTATATAGTCGCATAGTTAAGACCCACATTGGAGCTTCTTACAGTTGCATTGTTGACACTCTTTCTGGAGTGTTCATACGTAGAAATACACCCATTGTGGAAATTCACACATACTGTTACATTCTTGTGACACTCTTATTGAAGCATCTTACAGAATAACACATACAGAAAAGAACACTACTTATTGAATCTTATACGGAGAAGAGTACTTTCACCTGCTGTTACTTTCCTGTAACTCCATATTAAGGTTTATACGCAGAAGAACACTAATTATGACTTCTTACTTATAGTTGCATAGTTAAGACTCCATTTTGAAGCTTGTACGTGGGAAACTAAGGGCAGAAACTTCTTACCTAAAGTTGCATACTTTAAACTCCACATTGAAGATCAAACGGGAGAGCTCATACAGAGAAGAACACTAATGACATCATACCTACAGTTTAACACCTGTAACCACTCTTACTGGGGAATTTGAACGTAGAAGAGTTCTAATTTCAGAAACTTCATACTTACAGTTGCATCGCTAAGACTGCATATTCCATTATTGAAGAATTCAATATACCGTTTTCAGTAGCGTAAGTAGGTTTTTCTTCCTTTTCTATACAGAAAATAATAATTGCAGAAACCTCATCCCTACACTTGCATACGTAAGACTCCATTTTAAAGCTCACGCCAAAAAACGCTAACGCTATTTCACTTTCACCAGTAGCAATGTTCTCGTAGCCCCAATTGTATTCTGAAAAACTTTATACTGAAAACACTAATCACGCCATCCCTACCTCCATACTTTAGACATATCGCTCACAGTGAAAACACCAAAACAACACTTTCCTCTACACTTCCTCTACTCCTCATCTACTCCTCATCTACTCCCTCTTACTTCTCCTCCTCTACTCCCCCTACCTTCTCCCCCACAGCCACCCTCCAACTTCTCCCAAAGCTACCACTCCAAATCTCTTCTTTACACATAATCCACCACCAATACCCCAAAAACACCCCAAACAGCCCCATATTCTCCCCATTTATAGCCCCTGCTCCCACCGTCATCCTCAGGACCCTTTTCTCCCGCACCCTCTCCTACTCCCCCAGATAACTCCTGATTCTTCAAATCTCCCGCCCAAACCTCTCCCCAAAACGCGCAGTCTTTTCCAAAAGATAAGAATATTTGGCGTGACGAAGGGATTAAACGCTGAACCTCGTTAAATCTATTGCTGTAAATACTTAAGCCCCCCCTAGTGTTGTCCGTGGTACTTACTAATTAGCTTTAGTGAGTACGCTCGACCAATTGAGTCATTCCTGTTGTTTTTATTTGTTGGTAGCGGTAGTGGTTGCCTTGATACACATCACCAACGGGTGTAATTGTGGGAGTAATTGTGGTGATACTGGAGTTATCGTCAGTAAACTTCCCTGTCGCACCAAGAGACGTTGCTAGATCGCTTTATATACCGCCGTAAGACCTCGCAGCGGAGATGGCGTCGCCGGGAATCGATAAGTCCCAGCTTGACCCTTATGTCAAGAGACAGAATTCCAAGTTGACCCAGGTGGTGCAGAACTTTTTCGTCAAACTCGTCACCATCATCACCACTTCTCGTAGTAGGGAGTTCCAGCTACAAGACAGCTCGCGGGTCAACAAGTGGTTCAATCTTCTTATGCCGTCAATTACGATAAAAGACGATTTGAAGCCGTGGAAAACTAATGATTTAACCGCCATGTCTCCCATGATCATCGAAACCGTCATCGACGTGCGATCGTTGGATTCCAAGCACTGTTTGGTGTTGCAGGACGACAACGCCAGTCCCTGGACGGTGATTAAGAGTGGAGGTGTCAACAACCGAAAGCACGAAGTGGTGATAGAGAGATGGTTGGTCGAATTCGACAACAACGAAGTCAGTGGCTCCATTATGGACGAATTGCCTCTAATTTACAAACAGGCAATCATTTTGTTTCGGAGCCTTTACGGCTTTACCAAACTTATGCCAGCGTATAAGCTAAAACGTAACTTGAACACGGAATCGCCGTTGAAAATCGTCACCAAGGTGGTGGATGGAAGGCACCCTATTAGCTCTAAAGGCAGGATTGGGTTATCAAAGCCTGTTATTCCTCCTCAGCTGGTAGCGGGCGATTCCCACTTGGTCCATCGCCAGTTTCACCCTATTCACACCACCTTGGGAACGTTGAAAGTGTCGGCAGTATACCGCAAACAGGGCAATTTCCGTGTTGTTGATAATGAGCAGATGTTGAGTCATTTCATCGTCAACGACAAGGAAAACCCTTTGCAGCCGGTTAATGACGAAGACAGAACATTTGCCGAGTCAACTACGGAACACCCCAGCTCCAAGGCGGCTTCGGTCGAACCTGCAGCTCCAGAGGACTCGGTGGCAGCTATATCCACCGCCCAGGTGGCCTCAAGAGAGTGTGTACGAGAGTCCACTGCCTCGGGAGAATCTCCTGCTGCTGCCCAATCTCCAGGGTCCACTGAATTAGAACCCCATGAACATTATAGACGCGATGAGTCCCCCAGAAGGCACCGCCCCACCATTCAGCCTTTCAAAGTAGGCTCCATAAGCACCTCCCCACCTGCTTCCAACCCATCTTTTGGTCCATCGTCTTTGGAAAGACGGATTTCCATCACCAGTAACCGGTCGGCGTCCAACGCTTCCCTCGTAGCAATGTTACGCAATCCTCGTGGCAGCGTGTCCTCAGCTACAGGAGTTACCCCTGGCACCTCCAGTGGCGTCACTAGCGGTAGTGCCATCCCCATCAGTAACAGTCCCAACCCCATGAGCATTGCCAGGTCAATTTCGTCGTCCCATGGATCAAACTTTGTTCACGACGGTGACCCCAATGATACCTCGGGAACCCCCCGGTTCTCTTCATCGTTTGGATCGAGGGCCAGCAGACGGTTCTCCAACACAAGTGTACGCCAAAGTATCTTACAAGCGAACGCTGACCAGAGTTTATTAGGGACTAGTGGGGGACTGACCAATTCTGTCAACCCGTTGAGCGGATTGTACATTGACGACGATATCAGTGATTTTGTCCGTATGATTGACAGCAAAGGCGATCTCAGGTTCAGTGGATATGGAGGAGGCTCTACCAACAGTGTAGACCCCTCTGGAGGCGACAGCAAGGAGATTCTTAGCAAGTTCCAGATGTTGAAATCGCAGCATCAGTTGTTGTCGGATAGCGTCAATCAGAGCTTGATATTGCACCAATCTCCTCGTACGCCAACTTATGGTGGCCTTGGATCACGCCGGGGTTCCAACGGCGAATCGAGCGACCGCAGCCAGATGTCAAGAGAGTCTAATCTTGGGTCAAATGTGTCGTCCAGTTCGGCGTCGAAGATGGCCACGAATATGGCATCCAATTCAGGGTCAAACATGGGGTCACAGGTGACACCATCATTGGCACCAGCTCCAATAGGGCCTCGCACCACTGGGAGCCCCAAATCGTCACATTCCCCTTCGCCGCCGTCGCAATACGATTCTAATCTTCCTACCATCTCGTCGCGGTTGTCCCAGTCACCCAAGGACATCAAGGGACGAAGTACTAGTCCTTCGACGTATAAGCGGAAGTCCATCCAGTACGAAAATGTGTTTGACGATGAAGATGGAGAGGATTACTACTTACAGTTGAGAAAGGAGAAACGAGACGATGATGATGATTTGTTGTTCACTATGAGTGATATGAACTTAACCAAGCATTAATACAAGAACTTGATAAGCCTTTTGGTTGGTCTCTGCTTCAGTGACGCAGTTTCAGTGACGCTGTTTCTCGTAGCACGGTCCAGAAGTATATTTGATGGATTTCCTGTAATAGTTGTAGCCGTTTCAGCAGCTCTCCCTATGGTCACAAGATAGGTAATATCATCTTTGGCGACAGTTGAACTCTCAATCCAGTACATTCAACTGGAAATGAAGTAAAATTGCAGCCAATTCCGTAAGTCAATGCAATTGGTGTTCAGATGACTTTGGACTCGTCTGTTCTTGAATGTTGAAATCCAAATACACAATATGCTCTTAAACGAGGCTACGAAATCAGAATCTGAGTTGAAAGGCCGAACGTTGAAACTTGAGTTTCACGTATTGTACTTTAACGTTGGATGTTCAACTGATACTGATTCAGAAAAACACTGTTCAAGTCTGCAAAACCTGCTCATAAACCTTGAAAACTAATCTGAGTGCAGAAAACTGGGGTTCACAGCTTGTTCCCGAACGTTGAAAATACCCCCCGAGGCTACACAATCTGCTCCCGACCGTTAGAACAAAAACTAAACGTTGAAACCCCCAAAACCTGGGGTACACCACCGAAAACGGTAAAAATCGAGTAACCTCATTCGCCTTTTATCACCTTTATAGCGATTTTGACACCCCTTTTCACAGTATCTCAACTTGGCTTAGTATGGACCCCCCGGTGGTGAGATCTGAATCGTAAGACGTAATTCGAGAAATTGAGAATGTTGATGAAACCCGTCGTACTACGAATCAACTTACGACGGTTCCATAATTGCCGAGTGCTACTGCAAAGTCCCCTCGAGCTTTACAACCAACGTATTTCCAGCGGCCGGTTGCGTGATGATCCTTATCAGCGAGAGATTATTAGCAGTTTGTCGATATTACACAAATCATTAAATGACTATCAACCTCCAGAAGTTCTTCCACCGCTGGTAGAGGACTTAAAGCCAAAGACTGGTTTCAGCAAAGTCGTGAGTAGGTGGTTTCCCAACAGTGTCAAGGAGCCGGACACCGAAAGCTTATTGAACAACGATAATGAAGTTAAAGGTATCTACCTTTATGGAGACGTAGGCTGCGGTAAAACCATGTTGATGGACTTGTTCTACGACACCATTCCCCTGGAGTTGCCGAAAAAGCGGCTACATTTCCACCAGTTCATGCAGCATCTCCACAAACGGTCCCATCAGTTGAAAATCGAACATAATCACAACGATTTAGACACTATTCCGTTGTTGGCCAGTGAAATCAGCCACGAAGCCACGGTGTTGTGCTTTGACGAGTTCCAGGTCACCGATGTTGCCGACGCCATGTTGTTAAGACGGTTGATGATGATGCTCTTGAGCCCACAGTACGGCGTGGTGTTGTTTGCTACTTCCAATCGGGCTCCTGATGACTTGTACTTGAACGGTATTCAACGGAAATCGTTTATTCCGTGTATCAAATTGATCAAAAAGCAGACCCGTGTGATCTACTTGAACAGTCCTACCGATTATCGAAAGATCCCTCGACCCATTTCTTCTGTCTACAAACATCCTAAACCGGGGGTCAGTTATACCTCCAAACTGTTTCTGGCAGTCAGAATCAAACATATCGACGAATGGTACGAGTATTTCAATAAGGACAACGATAACAAGTCGGTGACGGAAAATTACATTTTAGAGGTGTGGGGACGACAATTGGTTGTGCCTCGATGCTCTTATCCTTATGTTGCCCAATTCACGTTTGAACAGTTGTGTGGGAAACCTCTTGCAGCAGGAGATTATTTGACATTGGCCACATCGTTTCAGAGTTTTATAATCACAGACATTCCTTATTTAAGTATTGACGTTCGGGACAAGGTACGGCGATTTATTACCTTCCTTGATGCGGTGTATGATAATCACGATAGAATAGCAGTGACGGCAGCGTCCAGTTTCAACGATTTATTTGTGGAGCCCGAGGACTTGAAAAAGGGCAATTTCCAGTTGTACAAGCATCAGGAGAGTAAAGGGCTGGAAGAGACGTTTGAGAATGATGAGTTGGTGACGAAGCATGGATTTGATAAGAAAATCGCTAAGAAAGCGTCGATGTTTGTTAATGATGAAGAGAGGTTTGCTTTTGCCAGAGCGTTGCTGAGGTTGAGTCAAATGAGTACGACTGATTGGATTGAGAATGTACGGCCGCTTTTGAAGGAGGTGAAGCCTTAGGACCACTTTGAACGAGTTGAAGCTTTGGAGTGGGAATCATGGCCACCTTTGAAGGGGAGGGAGGAGTCTTAGAAGAGTAGAAAGAGATAGAGGACTAAAATGAGACTGAGTGAAGTCTTAGTGAAGGATTCTTAGAAGCTAGATAGAAGACGAGTAGATTGAAGATTAGATAGTGGAGATTACATTGAGGATTAGATAGTGGAGATTACAGTGAAAATTACATAACGGAGATCAGAAAAGTAGTAAGAGATAGAAACGGAGATCAGGTATTGGAAATCGGTTGTAGGAGATGTGAGTAGATCGTGTGGTGGTAGAAGTAATGTAGAATTGAAGAAAGTGGAAAGCAGTAGATATTAGATATAATGTAGAAAATAAGATAGTTGAAGTAGAACCGAAGATTTGAGTGGATTGTTGGTTGATTTTGATTATAGAAATGAAGAAACAGAAAAGAAAGAGTAGAGAATTGTAACTACTAAAAGTCTAGAAATGAAGAATTTGAAGGAAATGAAAAGATAAAACACCATCATGAAACACACCAAAATCAACCAAAAACCACACTTAAAACCATCATCACTCCTCCTCTTCTCTCGCCAATTATCCTCCCCCTCCTCTTCTCTCGCTAATTATCCTCCCCCTCCTCCTCGCCATCAACACTCCACCCCACCACCACCACCTGTTACTCGTTTCACAAAAAGTGTGCCCCAACCAAAGCAATTGTAACCCCCGTCGCCTCATGCACCCTCCCCAGCGTCAGCCAATCACCGTTGTTCATTCCCGGGGGTAAATAACTGTCGCCATTTCCACCACCGCTGCCTCAACCGTCCACTGTAGCCTCCTCTTTGGTCATAGTCCTTCACCCAAACCACCCATTGTTGTTTTTGGGAATCGAAGGTTCGCACAAAAAAGGATTTATATTTAGATGTCCCATTCGTTTACATTCTACCAATACTCTCTCCACTGATATTGATAGAACCACAGCTACTTCCTCCACGCCCGCTACCACCTCGTTGTACACCGCGAACCCACTGGTGACTGCTTTTACCACCAGTTGTTTGCTGTTGTCGCTATTTACCTCGTTGTTGTTTCCCGCCTTCGTGTAACTTGTCAACACTCGCTATGAATCTGAACCAGGAAAACTATTATGACATTTCGATCAAGTCGAGGAGACGCCCTTCGTCGACGTCATTGGCGTCGGGGTTATCCACTGCCAATGTGGCCAAACGTTTGGCTAATAATGCTCCTGCTGCTACTGATTTGAAACGTCCTGGTGACTATTATATACAAAAGTTGAGTAATAGCTCCCTTAATCTCGGCAAACGGCCCATAAGCGGCGACTCCATCGCGTCGTTGAATTCCACTTATAGTGATGATGTCAACTCGTTGAACTCCGAGGTACAAGATTCCCGGTTGAGTTCTTTGACTTCCAACTCCTTGGCCTCCAATTCTATTCTAATTTCTCCGAATCAGAGTCCTCCGCAACTCAGCAATAAGTTGGATGATTCTGTTCACAGTGTATCTACTATTGTTGACAGTGGCGTAGATGCCTCCCATAATCCCCCTACTGCTTCCCTGACGAGCCCTATTGCTTCCGTCAGTCGCATAAATACTGTGTTGGAGGATCCTCGAGAAGAATTGGCCCAGTCGGCAGACCCTGGCTCCTCCCTTTCTTCTTCCAAGAGTAATTCCAGTCTATCAAGTATCATTGCTCCCAGTATTGCTCCCAGCATCACTCCTCATGTTGCTCCCAAAACCGGCACCATGGGTGCTCCCTTGAAAAGTGTTTCTACCACCACGTTATCCCGGACGAAAACGAAGTATCTTTCCCAGCTGGAGATCAAAAACAGACAAAAGTTGAGAAAAAAGGCTTATGACGATAGCTACAATGAGGACGAAATCTTATCCAACGATATTGATTTGGTGTTTAACGTGCCTGTAATAAAAAATCAAAACGAACTATACCTCAAGAAGAACTTGCCCACCGACCATCACGACAAGTACAAACCGTTCCCCCTCCCTGGAAAATTAAGAAGCAACTCCACCCCTAATATGAAATCTATTTCCATCAATACCAGCAATTTGAGTATGAATTCCAGCTCAAGTTCCATCACCACCACTAGTAATGTCAATAATGACTTTAGCTTGGCTAACGAGAGTATCATCGAGGAAAACTTGTCCAGCGAGTCATTTATCGATGAAAGCACCAGTGACAATATGAACTCCCTTGATGATGACTCTGCAATTATTTCCAATATCTCCAACTACTATAACCAACGATCAAAATCCTATTCCAAATTAATGAAAAAGGGTAGACAAGACACCTTGCTTTACAAGTTACCTAACTATGTCAGGTCCCAACTGTCATTGGACGACTTGAACTTGTTTAGTTTAGAAAAGTTGACGGTGATAGATCAAACAAGACCCATTAACTTGCCCCCAAAGAACTCTGACGATATAGTGAAGCACAACAAAGAATTGCAGAAAATCTTGAATGATTTTCATGATTTTGAACTCAAAGACAGAGAAAAAGAGAAGGATGATGACGAGTTTAGGACCGATTGGGTTAAATTGATTGATGATGACTTGATGGTTAAATTAGCTACCCAAAAGAATAGGATAAGAAAATTAAATTGGGACTCCAATTGTGTTTCTGAACAGCGATTCCACTATATATTTACAATTGTTTCCGAATCAGAGGATACAGCAAAATTGCTGAAAACTTTCGATGACTTAATGAAAGTCTATGTCCATCTCAATGAATCCATCAAAGTTAACAGAAATTTGGAATTCGATAAGGTTTTTGAAAGCTTAATCACCAAACCTTTGTATCAATCGTTGGGTTTACAAAGTCACAGACAACGGTTTATTGATTTGATGTTTTTGATGTCGTTAGACAACAACTTACACAAGCATGATGAGATCTTCATTATACCCATGATTCTAGTTCAATTTCCCGAACGATCATTATTGGAGCATTACAAATTGCTTAATCTACTCAACGAAAGAGTTTTCAATCACGATTTGATCTTGAACATTAATGAAAACTTTAAACACTGGTCGACGAAGTTGCCAAAGAGAGTACGACCACATTTGCAAAACATCAATTTGAAAGAATTTGATGGCTTGAGTTTCAACAAATTCTTTGAGATCTTGTTGCAATTGAATGATAAAATGCCCTTGTCGGTATCAGCTTCCAATCCCTCCACTCCCATTCTCAGGAAAACAATTTCTTCATGCACGGGAGAATTGATGTTCAAATTTTTTCAACTAATGACGGTTTACTCTGTCAATACTACATCCAAGAGTTATAATCAATTGAAAATATTACAAAGTTTTGTCATCATATTGATAAAGTATTATCATATAAACTGGCAGGATTTCAACGATTTAACAAAAGGTAATAAATCAATAAAGTTGAATTTCAATCTCGACAATTCGACAAACTTACATAACTTCGTTGATAAATGGAAATCAATCTTCCATAAGTTATAAGCTGTAGTTTGGGTTTTACTATATATTGGTTCCTGCCCTGGTAAATTATATGTTAGGTATACTAAAGATTGGTTTCCAAGTTATGAAGTTCATGTATTATAGCATTTTTGTACAGTATACATCATTAATTTCCTCCTACATCTCTATATCAATCTCATCAGGGTTTGAAGTGTCAACTGCCTTCACAAATCCAACTGGTTCGGCCTTGTTCCTCTTATATCTCAACATCTCCTTGAAGCCATTTTCATCGCCATGGTCGATCTCAAACTGTTCCCATTTCTTGAAGTCACAAGTAATTGACTCATGCAAATACTTGAACATTGAACGTGCTCTTGAATACTGGTTATCCCGAATTTCGAAATCTATGATGTCATTACATACTTCATTGAAATGTTGGTTTGAAAACGGAAGGGTTAACCAGGAGCCAAATTTCGATCGCAACAAGGGCTTATCGACGTTTTCGAACCTATTGATGACTATCTTTACCACTTTGGCACTGGGGTGACTAGTTATGTAATCATTAAGTAAGTTAAATGACTTAAGCACAAGATTGTGATTGAACTCAAACTCTGAATATAGAATAATCACCGGTTCTAGGATTTCTGGCTTTACCCTATCACTCAAGCTCAAACAATCGTCGAATAAGTCTCTTATCCTTTCTATATCTTGAGAACGTTTGATAAGTTTGATCAAATAAACGTTATAAATCTGATATTTGAGCTCGGGATCTTTGAATTCTCGTAGCCCAGTATCAAAAATCTTGAACATTTCAGTATATTCTTGCTCCAGTTCCAAGAAATTACCAAAATTTATGATCATGCCAACGGTGGCTTGTTTCAACTCAATCATTTTATAGTAACTTTGAGTGATACGAGAAATATCATCAACATTGATTTCAAGGGTGTCGAAGTAAAACTGCCACAAATCAATGCTTTTGATCTTTCCCGTGAACAACACTGATTGTAGAATCCCCAAAGACTTCTCCACATCATTTTCGTACACTTTACACCACGCTTTGTATAGATTGATCAATTCGTCTTCAGACTTGAACTTTGATTTCACCGCCTTATCGAAAATCAAATCCACCGTCTTCACATCTCCCTGATCACCATATACTCCAGCATACTTTATCCAAATGTCCGAGACTCTGTAATTGTGGGTAGAATGGCAGGTCAACGGGTTTATTGACGTTATAGCCTCAACAAACGTCTTTAACAACTTCAGCAATTGGTTCTGGTAGATTTCAAACCTCTTAAACCACACATCAAGATTGTCCCTATCTTGTCGCAAGTAAAGATCATTGACCATGATTTCTCGATCATTGATTAGCTGCTCAAACCTATCGATTTCATAGTCAGTGCTAGTGTCATCAGGCTCAAGAAAGTCGAGGTAGGACTCATAAATCTGAGTGAAATCATAAACCGTGGGACACTTTTCAAGAAAGTTCTCATAGTAATGAATCTTCAACTCATCATCAACTACGCTGATTAATTGAAGGTACCCCCTGGAATATTGGTCGGGAAACTTCAATATATAACTCTTACAGAACTCCTCATCCCCCAAGCCTAGCATATAGTCCCATTGTTCGAAAGTTGGATCTAGACGATAAAAGAATTTCCAATCGCCAGTCCATTTGACGTAGTTGTACACCAGGGAAATGTCGTATTGGCCGTAGCTTAGATACCGCCTCATCATCTCTGCCGCAACATTAATGTCATAGAGAGATATCTTCTCAATAAAGTCAAGACAAACCTCCCATACGAGTAAATGGCTGTTCACATCAGTTGACCTCAAACACTCGATATACTTATTTAGTACGAAGCGTACGTCGGTGTGTTGATTCAACCGCTTAAGATATCGTATCCATATCTCCACGTCCCCCACTGCCTCTAAACACCGGCAATACACCTCGTTGACTACCGCCTCTTGGCAGTGATCTATCACTTGCAAATACTCGAGCCATATTTCCTTCGATTGGTGATACCGTAGACATCTTTCGGCGATAAAAACTTGTTTCTGGAGATCTGCTGTTGACCGGAGATACCTGAGCCAAGTATCGACGTCTGTAGGGTCTTTAAGGAGGGAATATTCAAAGGTTAAGTCCTGAGATGTCACAAAAGTATCTAAATCCATCGTGCGAATGGTGGTAAATTCCTCTCTGGAGTTAATGGCAGGTTCAAGGGGCTGGTGGTGGAGGAGAGCTGGAGCAGATGGGTCGGATACCATGCTGTTTCTAATGAAGTGGTTATAAGAATTCATGGTTTTTGGGTGACTTTTAGGAATTATATGCTCATGGCGGCTGGCATAGATCATTGGTGGTATATATTCAAGATTTGGAGTTGATGCAGAAATATGGACAGGGTCTCTGAATGGAAAGGACAAGGCTCGTTGTTTCTGGAAAAATTTGACAGCTACGATGGTTTACGGTTGTCCGAAAGGTCTAATAGTGGAGATATACCTCAAGTTAGTTTTAACTACGAAGGCTTACGGTTGTTTAATATGTCTGATAACGGAGATATACTGAAAGGACAATCCCTGGAGAGATATTCTAGCTTGAAAGGAGTCTCTGGGGTGGAATTGGGAGCAGGTTCGTCACTTCCGAAGACTGGTCGTAACTACGAAGGCTCACAGCATTCTAAATGGCCCAACAGTAAAGACACACTTCAGGTTAGTCTTAAAGCTTCACACACCAAAAGATCTAAACCCTCACTGAAACGACAAGTCGGACATCCCTTGAACTGGGGTAAACCCTGGAGTAAACCTCCCAAGAAACTCCCAAAACCTTGTGTCCCGACGCTAGCACTCGACGACATCAAGTGCCAACATCCAAACTCTCCATTTACACACATTTTCTACGCTGACGGCGACCCTTTCTTGCCTAAAATAACCACATTGATTACACAACTAGATCTAATCTGTCCCTTTACAGGGATATCCAAAGAACCCCAGAGTACCACCTGGTTAGGGAGTTCTATTGATGAAGAAAAACCAAGATTCAACACCGAGTTGGAAACAAATACGTCCCTAAACATCGCCAAAATTAGAGCAAACAGACTTCTACGGTACCTGAAGAAATTGAAGATACCTGAGATCATACACGACATGGGTGTGATCAAGTCAGAGCTTAAACGACACCCCGTTCATCGGCGATTGACGGGATATCAAATCTTCCAACTGTTGAAGAGGAATGAAACGAAGTTTCAGGCTGTAAAAAGTCGCCAGTGTGTCCAAAATCCATCCCCTTCAAACACCAGTAGTACTACGTCACACACCGTCTGATAATGACCATCATCACCTCCATATTCGTCGCCAAACGATTACCGTTTACCGAGTCTTTATTCCATGAATATCTCGGTTTAAACATTCAAACCAGGGACAAATTTACCCTCTTGTTCACCTTACACAACATGCACCATCGATGTACCGCTCAACACATTTAGACACCAAACCATTGACCTTAATCCTCCCTCCGAGTGATGGCCCAAGACCGTAGATAACAATGCGAAATTTCGTCGAAATCTCCTTTGAAGAAAATGAGTGGAGCAGGAAATAGGGAAGCAGTCTTCCCCACACGGATGACGTTGACTATGATGAAGGTCAAGTTAAAGGGAGCGCAACAAGGACATTCATTATTGAAGAGAAAGTCCGAGGCGTTAACCAAAAGATTCAGAGAAATCACCCAAAGAATTGATGAGAGTAAAAGAAAAATGGGTCGAGTTATGCAAACCGCTGCTTTTTCATTGGCTGAAGTCCAGTACGCCGTAGGAGGAAACGTGGCATATCAGATCCAAGAGAGTGTTCAGAATGCCCGTTTCAAGGTCAAAGCTAAACAGGAAAACGTCAGCGGGGTGCTTTTACCCACGTTCGAAAGTGAGATTGATGAAGATATTAACGATTTCAAATTGACCGGTTTGGGAAGAGGTGGACAGCAGGTGCAGAAGGCTAAGATGGTTTATACCCGATCGGTGGAGACGTTGGTGGAGTTGGCGTCTTTACAAACGGCGTTCATCATTTTAGACGAAGTTATTAGAGTCACCAATAGAAGAGTCAATGCCATTGAGCACGTTATTATCCCACGAACCGAAAACACCATTGCTTATATAAACTCTGAGTTGGATGAATTGGACAGAGAAGAGTTTTATAGACTAAAGAAGGTTCAAGAGAAGAAACAAATCAATACTGAGTTGGAAGAAGCAGAAGCTGCGCAAAAGCTTTCTAAACCTCAGCCTGATACGACCCCTGAACTGGTCAGTGCTAAACATGAACCTTTAGATGAAGGGGACGTAATCAAAGAAGTAGAAAAGTTATCTACTGATGAACCTAACGATTTGTTACAAGAAAAGGAAGACGATGTTATTTTTTAGTTCTTGGATGCTGTTTTTATGGCATGGCTACACCATTGTCTCTTAGCACATTGTTTTTGTTGTAATATCTTCAGTAAGTATGAAATTATACTATAGTTTGGATATATTCTAATTTTTTGCCACATGAATTCCTTTACCTCCATGGACTCGGGTAGCCTTGTGTATAGGTAGTGGGTAGTGGATTCTGGAGTGACGTTGAGGTTGGATTAATTGTGAAGAATTTCATAGTACTGAAGGAATCTCACTCAATCATTGTCTCTCCAAAAATAGTTTACTGCCGATTCTCTAACAGAAAGGGAATAGATGTAACCAGAAGTATCAACGGGCTATTTGTAATGGCTGAAGATGATTTCAGAGGAGCTTTCTGCTCTATTTTTGAACAATTCGTGATTTATACCATTTGCGATATTCACAGCTTTACCTAAATGTTGTGGAAGAAAGGCAGACGATGATGAATGTAATGGTGTTGAAGAGGACTCACTGAACATGATGGTAATACAGCGGTCTTTGAACGAATTCTGAAGCATTCGTTCACCTTTGTCCATATTTAAGAGAACAAGAGGCTGTAAAGGCTACGAAATTCACTCACAGAAGTAATACATATATGACTAGATACTCAAACAGGACACCAAAAATACGACTACGGATCCTTAGACCGAAAACAATCCTCTTTAGGGTATCAGATAATGCAACAAATAACAAATCATTGGCTCAAAATATCGACCACATTGAACATTTCGTTTGCAATCATTCAAAACTGAGTCGGTGACCATATTGAATGATTTAAGAAGCAGCCAGGAGACCTGGATAGTCAATTATCAATCCGTTGTTCTGTCTTACTTTATGTAAACTTCACCCTCCTGGAAAATGCAATTTCATTTAATTTAGTCCTGAAATCAACTAACTTCTTCCTCTCCAGTTCACTAAGGAGAGGGGCGGACAGATAGTACTCGTGAGTGTGTTGAAGTGCATATGATGCCTTCATTTGCAGACCGAAACCATCATGTCGAACAAAAATATCTTTGAAGTACCATCTTCCTTCTCAACACAATTCAGTTTTCATGTCTAATTCCTACTTTAACAGAATTCTATGACGATTGACCGTCATCCGCCTTCCCCTATTATCCAACACTATCTTATACTTGAACAACTCGCTGTTTGCGTGATGAATACCTTTCTTCTTCACTAACTTATGATGAAACAAGCCGCAGGCATTGCACAAAGTCTTACGTCCCTGGGGCCCAGTTCTCCATTCGGGGGTTTCCGAAGTACCACAGCGACTACATATGCGTCTAGTGGGCTGCTTTTTGGCTTTCCTATGGGTACGGGGACGCTGAAAAGAGCTTTTGGAGTGTAAATGTAAATCTGGTTGTTGTTGCTGTTGCTTCAGTTCTGCAAGATAAGCGGAAGCTGTAAACGAACTCAAATGCCCCATATTCATCTGAGGTATCATCACCGCAGCTTGAGGGTAGCTAGCAGGCACGTAGTCGTAGTAACAAGGGAGAATGTTAGGATTAGAATAAGCCACGTAGCTGACTCCATAGTCCACGTAATTGACTGACACATTGGGAATAACAGGCGATTCAACAATACTACTAGGACTATGAAGGGTAGCGTATGGAGGCAGCAGCTGCTCCAAAGGCGTTGCCCCTGGATTGGAGTAACAGTAAAATGTTGGTGATGTTCCTGGTACCAGTTTCAACTGATTTGACTGGGGAAATTGAATAAGATTGAAGTAATTTAACTCATTTATCGAAGGTAAAGCACATTTGGCACTCATGTTGGAGGTAAGTGGAAGAATATTGCAATATTTCTAAAGGGACACCGTATTCTTAAGCTGCGAAACCACTTATAAATCGAAACAAAGAGGAAAAGGGGCTGACATTCGCTGGTTTGAGCCACGTCCCCTTAAAGCTGTAGCCTGCTCTTTTTTTAGCTGCAAATAGTGAATATTAATAGATTATCACCATATGGACAAAGGAATCAGAGTTCAATTCACGGCTGCGGCATTTAGCACTGTTAAATTTAGACTGTGGGGAGTTCTGGGGTCACCGTCAACCGGATCATTGTATCATCCCCGTGGTGTAATCTCCCCTGCGAAGAATCTAGGACCCTTTACTAAAACATCAGATACGAATGTGCTTCGCTGTCAATTCTTACATAATTCCTTACGTCATCAAGCGAATAGGTGCATGTCGTAAATTCTGCAACAAGCGACATCACCGTTGAGCGGGAGCGTTCCGAGGCAGTTCGCGACATATTGCGACACAACGACATCCGCCGAAGTGGAGGTGTCGACCAATTTTCGGATTAATATACGGATCAAATCCATCAGTAGCTTTGGCATCACTCAGGCCCTTCCACGACGTTTGAAGGGCGGATTGGAAGAGAGGGTGGATGACCTACTCAAATGTCCTAATGATAAGTCAAATCCCCAAGGGAAAGAACCAACAGAGAACCAACCAAGAAGAAGACCCTCAATGCCCCATCTTTGGCAGGATTATTCCGAGAATTAACCAACCCTAAGTGTTGTGAATGAGCTCAAACGGGGACAGGGTGTGGTCTCCCCCGGGGGAAGGAAACCTACAATAGATGATCATCTTACATCAGCGTGACAGTAGTCGGGGCGACTTTATTTTCTTTTCTCTCGGGATGATGTGGAGGGGCTGTTTCTTTTTGCCAGCTCTCACCAAGAGTATAAATACCCATGGCCTTGGTGGGTTTTTGTTTTTACTTGTAACCCACTGAACTATGACTATCGAAGGCACACAAGCTGAAAGTTTGATCAACACCGCTGTTGGACCTGTTCCCGTCCCCTTCCCTGAGGTGGCCTCCAATATCATGGACTTGTTCCTGTTAAACGGCAAAGCAGCCATTGTTACTGGGGGAGCCCGAGGCATTGGTTTCACCATTGGCGAAAGCTACTTACAAGCAGGTTTAAGTAAATTGGCCATTATGGACTATGCTCCCCATGAAGAAAACATCAAGAAATTACAGGCCAGTTTCCCTACGAGTGAAATAATCTTCAAGCAATGTGACGTCAGAAAGTCCCAACAAGTAAAAGAAGTGATTGAGTCCATCGAACAACAATTCACCGTTATTGACATATTTGTCGCCAACGCCGGTATCCCATGGACGTCGGGAGGGATCGTCGAGGCCGATAATGACGCCGAATGGCACAACGTGTTTGATGTAGACGTCAACGGAGTATACTATTGTGCCAAAAACATCGGAAA
Source organism: Yamadazyma tumulicola (assembly GCA_030578535.1). Classification (NCBI taxonomy): domain Eukaryota; kingdom Fungi; phylum Ascomycota; class Pichiomycetes; order Serinales; family Debaryomycetaceae; genus Yamadazyma; species Yamadazyma tumulicola. The sequence continues at coordinate 47,586 of JAJMSJ010000038.1, forward strand.
AATCTTCAAAAAACAAGGCAAGGGGTCGTTGATCTTCACCGCTTCCATGTCTGCCCACATAGTTAACGTTCCAAACTACCAGGCCCCATATAACGCCGCTAAGGCAGCGATTTTGCACTTGGCCAGGTCGTTGAGCGTAGAATGGATCAATTTCGCCAGAGTCAACACCGTGTCTCCAGGGTACACTGGGTTGACGGAGATTTCTGATTTCGTCCCCGCCGCCACCAGAGCTCACTGGTGTCAATTGACTCCCAAAGGCAGAGAAGCTGTTCCCAGAGAATTGGCTGGAGCATACTTATATTTGGCTTCTGATGCTGCTGGCTTCACCACCGGTGCTGATATTAGATGTGACGGGGGTTACACCGTGGTATAGAACTAGATTAGTGACGTTATAGAGGATTAATGCAATCTGTCTCTTGAATCTGTCGCACCCGAATCGGTATTTTGCACCATTTCAGTTCATCTCTCCACCACCTTATCTTGCCTAAAACAGAGGACCTGGGCCTCCAATACCTGCAATCTCCCTCGCCATCCCTCTCCCCCTCCTGCCACCTCTCGCTCCCCCTTCCTCCCGCCATTCAGGCGAAAGTACCCCAGATTCAAACTTGCCCTAGCGCACTACCTCCACCATCCAATAAAAACAACTGAATTAGAAATGAGAAAATAATTTCAACCACTTTCAACCACAAGTCTAAGGATGATTAGTTTAGCTAAATTGAATAGGTTGGGCGTCAAACAGTTCAGAGGGTTTTCGTCTTCGACGATAAAGTACCAGACTATAGGGTCCAATATAAACGGGAAGGATTTCAATGCCGCCAAATATATGAATCAGAAGTATCATATTATAGATCATGAGTACGATTGTGTAGTTGTGGGAGCCGGAGGTGCTGGTTTGAGAGCAGCTTTCGGGTTGGCTGAAGCGGGGTACAAAACTGCTTGTATTTCCAAGTTGTTCCCCACGAGATCTCATACGGTTGCTGCCCAAGGAGGGATTAATGCTGCTTTGGGAAACATGCACAAGGACGATTGGCATTGGCATATGTATGACACTGTCAAGGGGTCTGATTGGTTGGGAGACCAGGATGCTATTCATTATATGACGAAGGAAGCTCCTGCCTCGATTTACGAATTGGAAAACTATGGGGTTCCATTTTCGAGAAACGATGAAGGCAGAATCTATCAGAGAGCTTTCGGTGGTCAATCGAAAGAGTATGGTAAAGGAGGTCAGGCTTACAGAACTTGTGCCGTTGCCGACAGAACCGGTCATGCATTGTTACACTCATTATATGGACAGAGTTTAAGACACGACACTCATTTCTTCATCGAGTTCTTCGCCATGGACTTGTTGATGCAAGACGGAGAATGTGTTGGTGTGATTGCTTATAACGAAGAAGATGGTACCTTGCACAGATTTAGATCGCATAAGACGGTCATCGCCACTGGGGGGTACGGAAGAACTTATTTCTCCTGTACTTCCGCTCATACCTGTACCGGTGACGGTTACGCTATGGTCTCCAGAGCTGGTTTGCCATTGGAGGATTTGGAGTTTGTGCAATTCCATCCTTCCGGTATCTATGGATCTGGTTGTTTGATTACCGAAGGTGCTAGAGGTGAAGGGGGCTTCTTGATCAACTCGGAAGGGGAAAGATTCATGGAACGTTATGCTCCTCATGCCAAAGATTTGGCTTCGAGAGATGTCGTTTCCAGAGCCATCACCATGGAAATAAATGAAGGTAGAGGAGTCGGTCCCGAAAAGGATCACATGTACTTGCAATTGTCTCACATTCCAGCTTCCGTGTTGAAAGAAAGATTACCTGGTATTTCGGAAACCGCTCACATTTTCGCTGGTGTTGATGTCACGAAAGAACCCATCCCCATTTTACCTACCGTTCACTACAATATGGGAGGTATCCCCACCAAATGGACGGGTGAAGTGTTGAAAAAGAACGAAAAAGGTGAAGATGAAGTTGTTCCTGGGTTGTTTGCTTGTGGTGAATCCGCTTGTGCTTCAGTTCATGGAGCCAACAGATTGGGAGCTAATTCCTTGTTGGACTTGGTTGTTTTCGGTAGAGCTGTTGCCCACACCATTTCTGACCAATTGACTCCTGGGACACCATTAAAACCTGCTCCTAAAGATATTGGGTTATTCTCCGTGGAGAATTTGGATAAAATCAGAAACGCCGAGGGTACCAAATCGACTGCCGAAATCAGATTGGCCATGCAAAAGACCATGCAAAAGGGATGTGCTGTGTTCAGAACTCAAGATACCTTGGACAAATGTGTGGAAGAAATCACCGCCATCGACAAAACATTTGGTGATGTCAAAACCACCGACAGATCGATGATTTGGAACAGTGACATGGTGGAAACGTTGGAATTGCAAAACTTGTTGACCTGTGCCACCCAAACTGCATATTCTGCTGCCGCTAGAAAAGAATCAAGAGGAGCTCATGCCAGAGATGATTACCCCGACAGAGATGATGAGAATTGGAGAAAACACACTTTATCGTACCAAGTGGAGTTCGGTCAAGACGTCAAGTTGGACTACAGAGATGTTATCAAGACTACTTTGGATGAAAACGATTGTAAGCCAGTGCCTCCAGCTGTTCGTGTTTATTAAGTAATTAGACATTATTTATTGAGTTCTTTATCTTTTCAACTTTTGTGTCGGTGGATGTCGCGGATGTCGTGAAGCGTGAAAATCGGTTACATCATACATAAGAGATTAATAGTGATGTAATCTTTGACTATAAGAGCAAATAAGGAGAACGAAGAAAGGAGATCGGTACTGATAACAGTGAAAGTAAAAGATCATCAACAACCCATAGTAATCGATTACAGAAACTTAAACGAGGCCGTACAAATTACGATAGCAATTATCAGGAATATGCCCCTCTATCTCTCCTCCCATCTTTTTCCCCTATTCCCCATTGTAACAGCCGTAGCAACCAAACAGTATCGCCAGATTTACGGGAATGATCAACATATGTCACTTCATCTTTCATGCGGCAACAAATAAAACATTAACACCGTTTCCAGCAATTTTGGTCCTCGAAACCGGTTAAAAAGGAGGGACAACCCCACCCTCGATTTTGGATATTTTTTCCACCAGAATTGCATTGTCGAATTTGAAAGCAATAATCGCCAATTTACACAATGGGTTTAAACAGTGTCGTTAATACTTCGTTAAAAAACTTGCCTACCGAGCAGCCTTCTCCTCCCAAAACGGTTCTTGACTTATTCTCATTGAAAGGGAAAGTAGCTTCCGTCACTGGATCGAGTACAGGAATCGGATTGGCGGTGGCAGAAGCTTACGCCCAAGCTGGTGCTGATGTGGCTATCTGGTACAATTCTACCTCCGCCGACGACAAGGCTGAAGCGATTGCGTCGAAGTACGGGGTCAGAGCTAAAGCCTATAAATGTAATGTCAGTGACGGCAAATCGGTGGAGGCAGTTATCGACCAAATAGAGGCCGATTTCGGTACCATTGACATTTTCGTTGCCAATGCCGGAGTCCCATGGACGGTGGGGGAGATGATTCACGCCGAAAGCCACGATACCTGGCACAAGATCATCGACTTGGACTTCACCGGTGTGTACTACTGTGCCAAACATGTGGGGAAGATCTTCGAGAAGAAAGGCAAAGGGGTGTTGATATTGACGGCATCAATGTCGGGACATATTGTCAATTATCCTCAAAAACAAGCTCCCTACAACGCCGCCAAGGCAGCAGTGGTCCATTTGGCCAAATCGTTGGCAGTGGAATGGTCCCATTTCGCCAGAGTGGTGTCAATTTCTCCAGGATACATTTCCACCGCCATCTCTGACTTTGTTGACCAGCAACAAAAAGACGTTTGGTTGAGTCACATTCCATTGGGAAGAGAAGGCACCCCCGAGGAGTTGGCTGCCACCTATGTGTTCATTGCCTCCGACGCTGCCAGTTACGTCACTGGGGCCGACCTTATTGTCGATGGGGGCTACACCGCTCCATAGAGGTTCTTATAGATAAATCCGCATAGTTTCCCTATGTAAAATTCTCTCTATTTCCTCCTTCCATTTGGTACCATTCGTTAGGGACAGCTTACACCGGCGCGAATTAACCAAACTCTTGTGTAAGGATGAACCACGACGACGAATTGACGACGTCGCATTGGGACGATGTATTTACTCCCAACAAGTCGACATACGGCACGTCGTCGTTTGCCGAGCCCGACTTCAATGGATTCAGTGATTTGGCCATTGGCTCCGCTGCGAATGACGAGGATAATGACGATAATGACCACACTCATGAACCTGACGATAATGATGATAACGACGTTACTGCCGATTCTGGTGATATCCACTCCTCCTATAACTCCCGGAGCAACCCATTGGGCCACAGTAGCGCCTATGATGTTGCCAAATCAGAAATGGACCAGATATATGAACTTCGTAAGCAGGCTAAGAACGAACAGAAATCACAGTTGTTGAGTGAATTGACCCAGGGAGACGATTTCGAGTCTGACTTGATGCAATCGGTGACTTCTCCTGTCATAGAGCCTGAGGGTTCGTTGTTTGTTGATGACAGTAGTCCCATCAAGTTGCCTCCTGCCAAAACCAACTCTTCAGAGGGGCAAGACAAGAAGAATGGAAAAAAGGCCTTCAAAAGACCCAGAAAGTTCACGTCGAAGAAAAACATTCAGCATTTATCCAATGTAGGGCCATTGGGAAATAATGAAGCCAACAAACTGAACGATAACTTATCCATCAAGTCCAACAGTGCTAAAGACGAATTACTCAAGGAGTCAGAATCTCCTTTGTATCATATAAAACAAGGTGAGCAGTCCGATAATAGGTCTGATGACAAGACCCATGGTTTACCCAATGTTCCTGCTTCCAAAGATGCAGCTGACAGCAGCAACAGTCACAATTTGGATATCTCCGTGAGTGATCCCATGAAGGTAGGGGATATCACTAACGCTCATATTGTGTATACTATAACCACTAAGAATAAGAATTTGAATTCAGAAACTTTCCCCCAGCAGGAGTTATTCACGGTAACAAGACGGTACAAGGACTTTAGATGGATATATCACCAATTACAGAGTAACCACTTAGGTCGAATCATTCCCCCTCCACCCCTGAAACAAACGTACATTGGTCGATTCAACGAAAGTTTCATAGAAAACAGAAGGTTGTCGTTGGAGAAAATGTTGAACAAAATCAGCAACATAAGTTTTTTATCCCAGGACCCCGATTTCGTCATGTTTTTAATCAGTGAAGACTTCCTCAATGAATCTAAAGAGAGGGAAAGAATTAGTGGCAGTGGAGCATCAACTCAAAATAACGATTCTTTGGACAACAATAATCTCTTAGATACCTCAGTTGATACCTCATCCAATAACGGGTTTATGTCGTCGATCTTTTCCATATCGAATAAATTGGAAGAACCTGACGAATACTTCGTCAATAAGAGGCATTACATCGAAACACTAGAAATCAACTTGAAAAATTTCTATCAATCAATTGAACTAATCATAAATCAACGAATTGACATTGTAGGAATCATCGAGCAGATCATTTTCGCCATTGAAGAGTTAAGTGAGCTAGAAATTAGTAAGAAAACTACCAACTTGTTGGTCGGGTTCAATGAAATCCAGATAAAATTGAAGGAGAATTTGGATCGAGTCAATCTACAAGATCACTTGACTTTAGGATTTACTATTGAAGAGTACTTACGGATAATTGGATCAATTAAGTACGTTCTCGACCAGAGGTTGAAAATTTACCAAACCTATCAAAATTATTTGAGCGATTTGAATAAGAAAAAATCGTCGTTAAGTAAATATCAACTGAAGAATGCAGTTGACAAGATAGACACATTGAATTTTGAGATTGAAAAGTTGTCCACCCGAACAACAAACTTCGAAAAGAAGTTCGATTTGATCAGTGAGACGATCAAAAGTGAATTGGAAACGTTTGAATTTGAAAAAATCGATGATTTCAGAAATAGTGTGGAAATCTTCATTGAAAGTTCGATTGAATCACAAAAGGAAAGCATTGAATTGTGGGAGACCTTTTATGAGAGACAAAACTTGTCCCAGTACTAATTTAAGTATAAATACCATTAAATAAAGTACACATCCATAGTCAGATATCCAGAACTGCCTATTGTACTCAACTGTGTCAAGATTAAGCGGTTTGAGCTCTCTAAGTATGCGTTCTTTAAGTTCAACCTCTAATAACGCCTCCTATCCCATTCACGAGAATTGTCACCCCACAGTCGACAAAACTTGCCCCACCCCGATAACAGTACACCACATCTACTCCATTCCTCGTCCATACAACCACCTCCCTACTCCTTCCACAACCCCCAACTACCACAATGCCATATTGTTTCACAAATGTATAACAATACCTCCTGGTGCTAGAATTGACGCAGACCTAGCGAGGGGGCGCCGACCCCAGGGAGAATTCTCCCTATTAGTCCCACCTCGCGGTAAACTTGGTGCCACTTCTTGCCCCCTCTGGCGCGAAAATCTATTTTATCAAGCGGTTGCCAAAACACTTACCATAACTATTTTACCCATCAGCTCGACTCTAAATCCTACAAATCGCCCCAGAGTACAATAAGACCTCTTTGATTACCCTGTTGCCGCTTTTTTTTGCCGAATATTCCCAGTTTTAAAGGCATTTTCTCATGAATAACGTATATTTGTGTATTAAGCAGTTTAACTCCCGCTTAGGAGACGAGTTGAACCTCAAGGTCGGGGACAAGGTCGAAGTATTAGCGGACGACTGCGGATACAACGACGGGTGGTACATGGGGAAGAATCTATCCACCGACGAGGCGGGATTATATCCCAAAAGCTTCACTCAAATCTTGACAGAGGGCCCGCCCCAGCTCAAGCCTCTTCGGTCGAGAAGTAGGCGGCTCAATAGTCTAAATATCCCCAACTCCACCATCGACGAAGATAGCCGCCCCAACAGCGTTGTTTTCACCCCCAAACAACCGGCTCCGACCTATTCTACCGTGGATGATATCGACAAGGCGCTTCAGGAGCTCCAGGTAGGGCCAGAGAAAACCTCCGCAAGTACACACTACTAATTGAGGGTTAGTCAATAATTTCCGCATTAAGAAGTTTTTACCGACCCTGCCTAAAAATTGTCAATACCAACCGTTGAACAAAGTCAATGTAACTTGCAAAATTTTTGTTTCAAACAGTTATTGTGCATGGAGAATCTCTCTATCGATCTTTAGGGAAGACAATATAGGACTCAACTTGGAATGTCGAGCCTGAATATTCCCCTTTGTTTTACTCTCCCTCAGTTATGACAATGCCAAACCAGAACTCCACTTGGGAAATCATTACTAAGGTTTGACTCCCCAAAGTTAAATATCCTGTGCAATTCGCTACTAATATTATACCAAGTGAAGAATGTGCCTAACCGGTAATTAATGCCCTTTCAACAAAGAGTTGTCCCAGTACCAAAAGTTCGCCATTTGATCAACCGTAATTGTGCAAGCTTTTTCAAATTTTTCATCTTTCTTGAATCTTTCAATTCTTATCGTACTCTATCGTTTGGTATTCAATATTGATCTAAATAGGAGTACTGTTGTTGTGGGTTGTGCAATATTCTCAATATCGTGGATCGATCAAATTGCAAAAGATAAGACTCGATTTGACTCAAGGTTTTGACTCACAAGTTAGTCAGAGATAAATATCTTCAGGGTTTTCGAATTATAAAGACCACTGCAACGGTAAGCAGATACGTGTGGGGTCTGTCTGAGTCACCTTCGGTATAAAAGCATAATAGAAGATCAAACATCGATTCACCGTTCAACAAACTGTAAATACCCCATTTATCATGAATCAAGTGCAGATAAATCCCACTAAATTGTCGATATTATCAATTAAACGGTCGAAATATTGGATTTTCAAGAGTGCCATATTGGAATTTCTACACTTGGAAGCTACTAGGAACTCCCCAGAGGAAGATGACGAAAGTCAGGCGGAAGATGACGATTTAAATTCCCTTACTGAAAAATTGAGCCATTTATCAAGACTGAAGCGAAGCAGTTTTTACGAATACCTGTCGCTGTCGTCGTCATATTCACCTAAAGGAAGGAAGAAACACGGGTCTATATCGTCAACTTCCAGTTTCAACGAAAAAGAAATCGATAATTCCAGTAAGGATGAAACAAACGATAAAGAGTTTCAGGAAGATAATGATCTCGATGATTTGGAGGAAGACGACAATAACTACTTCTTCCACATTGCATTCACTCCTCTCGAGTGCACGATAATTTGCTCCACCATTTTGATGATCAAGTTATTCACTAAACCGATATCGGTCTGTCAAAAATTGGGTTATGACGACATAAAACTTATCGATGAACATTTCGTGAATCTACAGATAGACAGTGGTGGCAATGACAATAACAGGATATTACAGTTAACAAAACCGTTATCGGAGAACAAAATCTCCTTGTTTTTCTTATCAAGCCATTTCAGTGACATTGTGTTAATTCCTTATCACCTAGAAGAAAAAGTTGTTAGCATTCTAACCAATAATAACTTTGAATTCAGTGATATCTCTGGTTCCTACATAATTAACAACAACAGCCGTACTCCTGAGGGAAAATACGATGACAATTCGGTGAATATGGAGGAACAGACCTTCAAATTGTTCAGGGACTCCAATATTAGACCAATAATCAACAAAGACATTTCCCTATTATTAACTGGCTCAAGGTCAAGTGATGTCACAACAACAATTTTGAAAACTGCTGCCAACATCTCCAAAAATAACATTCCCGATTATTTCGCTATTACTAGAACTTCAACCAACGAAATATCATTGATTCTTCCGAAATCTTCCAAAATTCGATCGAAATTGGGTTTCCAGTCTAAACATCTTATAGGGTCGACGCAAGATATCATCAATCCCATCACCATTGACTTACAGAAGTTGCCCCTTGATTCTACGGGTATCGTAGCAGGAATGGCCAGTAAGATCATCAACGGTGTCAAATCTTTTCCCGTAAACTATCCATTCGAGTTGAACTACCTCTCAATGGCTAGGTCGGCTATCTTGATGATACCAAAAGAGAACATCGATTTAGTAGATGAAATTTTAAATATCAACTATGACCAATTTTAACATAGTTCAGGGTTCTTATAGAGTGAGTAGGTTTTTAGGGCAGGTTTTTAGGACAACATGTTGTATGCAATTATGTCTATTACTTTGTGCTAGGCTTTTTTACCTTTCTTTTTTGGTTTAGTGCTAGTTGACCACCCATCGTCACTATTTGAAACTTCGCCACATTCGACTATAGCTCTTGACCATTCGGATAAGCTGTACCCGACGGCTTTATCGACTGCCTGTTTTTTCTTCATGAATTCATTGGCAAACACTCTACCGTTTACGGTAGTTGAGGAGCTGTACATCGTCTCGGAGATCAATTGGTTGGAATCTTGTCCACCAGGTAACGAAATGAACATCTCTAATAAATCATTGGTGGATACCGATGGATACAAATTTACCATTTGTGACTTGCACCAAGAGATGAATTCGATTCTTTGCTTGAACGAGTTATCAACTGATGGGGCCGTAGCAGAAATGCTTCTCAATTTACTAGGGTTGGTTGCGTTATTCTTGGGGGTGACAGGGTTGATGTGAAACGTACCAGTAGTTGGTTTGGGTGCCTTCTTGTTGGTGTTGATCACTGTAGTCCAGGGGTCATTTGCGTCATTTGATTGTGACAAGTTAGCTGCAAGGGAGGAGCTCTGTTGTTTGGATTTCTTCTGTAACTCGCTGGCTTTTAACTCTTCTTCTTGGATTTCGGCTAATGTTTTAGCAGGCATAGACGTTCCTGCTGAAGAAGTGTTTCCCCAGGTAGCTGGCAATGCGGTTTCGACCCTTTCTAATTCTTGCTGTCTTTCCTGCTTTTCAATCTCTTGAAGCAAAAAGTTCTGATTCTCGAGTTTAGTTTCACTTTCGAGTTGTTTCTGTTTCTTAAGTTTTTCATTTTCTAACTTTTGAATTTCTTTCAATGACAACTTGGGAGCTTGAGTGGAATTTTCCGACAATTTTGCCCAAGGAGCTTTATTGTCGACTTTCTCTTCCTTCTTATCATCTTTTCTGATTTCAGTAACCAACCTTTTTGGTTCCTTCTTTTCTGGTTCTGGTTGATCATTCTTCATAGCCTTTGGTTGTGGGGGCTCTACGTCATTCTGCAGTGGTTTAAAGCTGGTAGGTTCCGGCTGTTCGACCTTGATTACTGTTGGTTGAGCGATTTCCTCAACCGGTTCGGATTGGGGCTGTTCAACTCTGATTACTGTTGGTTGAACAATTTCTTCCACTTCCTTTTCTTTCCCTAAAGCTGATGGTTCGGGGATTATTACATTAGGCTGCAAGATATCGTTAAGCACGTCATTATCTAAAGAATTCTGAGAAATCTTCTCATCCATGACTGAATCTGAGTTAGAATTCAGAATCGTTTGCGCTGTGATGAACGGAGAACTGGATGCTGGAGTATTAGACCAAGGTGATACAGGAGGCTGGGTCTGAGACTGCACTGAAGGTACCCCCGGAACACTATTGACATTACCCACGCCAACATTTGCGACACCCATATTCATGTTCATGTTTAAAGACTGATTTAAGGGATTACTGAGCTGATTAATGGGTAAGTTAGTTGATGCTAATGGAGTCGATGGGGAAGAATAGTCCATTCCCCACCCAGAATTGGTTCTAGATAAAGGATTCATCATATTGATATTAGAATAATTCAAATTCATCTGCCCTAAATTGGTATTCAATGAATTAATGTGGTTATTCATAGCCAAATTTGAATTGATGTTGCCGTTACTCATTAAATTGTTGTGCAAATTATTATTAATGTTCATTAATGGATAGTTGTAGTAGTTCAAATCATAATACTGTTGATTCAAGGGATTGTTTAACAAATTGATCTGAGTTCCAGTACCTTGACTAGAAATCTGTCCCGAAGGTGAAGGATTGGGAATGCCATGATTTTGCGATAACTGAACCTTTGACGGATCAGGCAAGGGGACATCAAAAGGCTTGGTGAAACTACCCAATTGGCATACTTCTCTCAACTTGATGAAGCTGGAATTTTGGTATTTAATCATCAATTCCAAGTTTAAGTATCCATCATTAAACCAATTTTGCATTTGACTGGAGGAAAATGGACCCTGTTCATTATTGGAGGAGTCCAAATAATACCAAGTAAGATTCTGGGGACTAATCATCTCGGGAACTTGGGGCTGGGGGTTTGAAACTTGGCCAGAGTCCTCAGTATGTGGTTGGTTCTGAGGTTGATTTGACGTTTGAGACTGAAACTGAGACTGAGACTGGGCCTGAACGGGAAAACTGCTGGGGTTACTGCCCTGGTCGAGGTTGGTGTCTGAATCTGCATCATTTCCGCTGGAAGGTTTCTGCTCCATATTCTGCTGATGGGGTCTATTGAAATGGTAGATATCTTGAGGAATCAGATGTTTAAAGTTTTCATCACTGGGAAAGTTCAAGTTTGTATAGAACTCTTTATTTTGGTGATAAATATCCAAAACTTCGGCCATGGGGTAGATTTGACTTCCTTTATTCAAAGGAATTAACAATCCATCATTATTAGACCCATTATGGGCACTATGGTGGGGATTTTGGTTGTGGGAAGTCCCATTTAAATTCAAGTTTGAATTGGTATTTAAGTTATTTTCGACGCTAGAAGTTAGTAATGATTGAACTATCGATAATTTTGACGTAGGGAGTAAGTTTCTACATCCCTGTCTTCCCCAATCGAAAAATGTTGCCGAAATTTACATACATTGAAGACATGCTTGAGTTGAGTAATGAAAATTTTTACTTTGGTCGTGCGATATACGCAGCTTTAGCACCAACCTTGGAGGTAGTTCTCCCACGGCAGGCGAAGAAACTGTGGTAGAGAATGGGCAATTCAAGCAAAGATGTAGAGACTAGATCATATTCGGCGTGTCTTAAATAAATACTGTTCGGGCCCTAAGCAGATTCAGTTTTTTGTTTTTTATGAGAAGGTTCCTCTAAATCAGAATGGAAGTCTTTGATGATAGAGTCAACGTCGTCAATGTTCAATTGTCTGACATCACCTAAGATTTTGATCTTGTTGGTGACTTCTTTGACCTGATCGTCGGTCAAGTGCAAGTTCAATTGTTCAACTCTTGATTTGATAGCATTCCAACCGGTCAATCTGTTGGCGAAATGAATGTATCTAGTTAAACCAAAGTCTGAAGGATTCAAAATCTCATACGTCGATGGGTTGGCCAATATAGCTTTGGCATGGATCCCAGCTTTGTGGGTGAATGCACAAAATCCAGTGATGGGGTTGTTGAATGGAATATTAACTTGCACAGCGTCGGCGACCAAGTTTTCCAAGTCTCTTAATTTGTGTAATTTGTATTTTGACAACACATAATCTCTGTCAGCAGTGATCATTCTGGCCATTAATCCACCCAATGGGGTAATCCCATTTCTTTCACCGATTCCCAACACTGAGACATCGATTAATTTGGCTCCTCCTTCCAATGCAGTGTAGGCATTGGCAATGGCACAACCAGTGTCATTATGGAAATGACACTCTATGTCACAGCTAACCACCGATTTCAAGGTTTTGACCAATTCGTAGACTTGTCTGGGGTTAGCACAACCAACAGTATCAGCAATACCAACTCTATTCACCCCGATTTTGTCCACGGTTTTGTAAATGTTCAATAAATCTACCAAGTCTGATCTGAAAGAGTCTTCCGACGAGAATCTGATTTCAATTCCTTTGGATTTGACGAATTCAATCACTTCAATGGCACTTTGAGCAATGTAATTCATATCTTTTCCATGACTATACTGTCTCAAATACTGCGAAGTACCAATAACCACATCAACACCATCCACTCCCGTCTCCACTGCCACTCTAGCATCATCCATATGACATCTAATGTGAGTTAAGATTTTGGCTTTTAATCCCAATTTACAAATGGCTTCACAATCTTTTCTACTTTGTTCCGAAGCAACAGGAGAGGTCAATTCGATGTAATCGACTCCGAAATCATCCAAGGCTTTGGCGATTTCGATTTTTTTCTCCGTGGTGAAGAATGCATTGGCAAACTGTTCTCCTTCTCTTAAGGTACTCTCGATGATTTCGAATTTGGCCACATTGGACAAATAGTCTGATGGGTTGGGACCGTATGGATTACCGCTCATATCTGATACTTTTGTTCTGGTGGGATCTCCTCAGTTTATATATTTGCCAATGACTAAGAAAGTGAAAATTTTGAAAATAGTTCCGGTATAGATGCTCCAGCGGAAGAGGAAATTTGGTGATAATGACTCAATGGAACAAGATGCCCGCGGTACACCAATGCGGCCTAGTACGAGATCAATATATGATTAGTGATGACATGTTTGGTGGTAGTGGGTCTGGGCCGGGAGACCAAAGGGGTCTGGAGATGGAGTTGTATTATTTTTATTGAAATTTTTCATTTTTGAGTTGTGATTTGAAATGTAGGAATGTCTGTTATGAGTAGATAATCTGTGTTTTTCACTACTCATTATGAATTCTTCTACTTAGCTGAAGAGGGTTCCTGAGAGTGAACTCGATTGGAACATAGGTGTACTCTGATTAGAGATTTTTCATATCTTTTACTCTATCTTTTTATCGTACTTAGTGTACTCTATATCTCCTAATCATAGCTGGATGTCCTTTATTTAGATACCTTTCAAACTCTTTAGTTATATCTTCTCATAGGACCTAAACATATTCTGAATAGATGGTGTTCGAACTTTTCACTCTACATCTTTCCATCATACCTCATTAGATGCTTTTCATACTTTTGACACTACATCTGTCCATCATACAAGATTGGATACTTCATACTTTCACTCTATATATTCTCATCATAATATACACAAAATAGATGCCACTGTAATCATATCGCCAGCAGATTTCCCAACTCATAAATCACGGCTCGCTATCACCTTCATAACCTATATCAACTTGAAATCATCTTGACATATCTATAGATATCCAATTTGAACTTAGTAAACTCGTCATCTTTGATGATTAACTTGTTGTTCAATTTGTCTAAGATTTTCTTAATCACCAAGTTGATTTCATTATTTGATAACCCTACCAAATTTGACCAGTTTTTATGAATCTTTTCTTGCATCAAAGTCAACTTAATACATCCAATAATTAATTTTTTCAACGGAAAATCCATTTCATTGAAATTTGCAAAGTTATTGGACTGATTCAAATATCTTAATAAATAGATAATGTCCATATACCTTAACAAGTAGATTACCGACTTCAAAAAGCTATTAACAGACAATTTCAAGCGATTAATGATAATTATTAAAAACTTCTCCAAAGAAAGTTTAGACTCATTGAAACTTGGTGGGAATAAGTTGGTGATTTTGATCGACATATACTTAATGATGATCATCATCAACTTATTCCGTTGTTGTTTGAATATTGACGGAGAGAGATTAGTCACTTTAGCCAATCTTGATCTCTTCTTCCTCTTTTTGGGTTTCTTCACCGACCCTTGACCGTGACTCCTACTATTGCTTAATTGGTTACTATAACCATCATTGTCAAATTGATTACTACTTTGATTGCCACTGATTGACTCATTGAACTCGTTCTCGGTGAATTCGTTAAACTCAGTGAATCCTTCAGTGAAAACTTCGGTGAATCCACTCTCAGTTAAACCGTCAGTCAAACCATCAAAATCAGTAAATTCAGTCAACTGGTCATTTTGTGCCTGGTAGAATACATTTGATTCGTCATCACTATTTAACGTCTCATCATTGATGAAATCGTTTATGTTGAATTGCTTTTCCAACTTTACGCTTTTTGTTGCTACCGACATCATATCTTTAGCCACCACCATTACTATAACAACAGCCGATCTGACGTCACAGAATCCTAAAAAAAAACCTATTCGATCTCACTCTACTCAACAATCCCTTGACGGCTGAAAGAATTTCAACTTCCAATATCAACCTATCAAAATCTTTTACCCAAGTAAATCGATTGACCACACGATTTCTAAATAGAAATCATGATGAGTATCAGCTAAAATATAAACTTGCCAGAAAAACCTTGGAAATAGGGGAAAATTGAAATTAAAAAAAGTGTAGATTGCGGGAAATAGCTGCTATTAACGTTGAGTAATAAAGCTATACTTGATCACGAAACAACTCAGTTGAATGGGGGGAATACAGTTGAATGAGGAAGAGCGAGAAATCGATTCTTTCATTTCTCTCATATCTGACTCATATGTCGTGTGATTACCGTGTCCGCAGGGACGTGACGGCGGGTGGAAGATGGTACGAGGGTGGGACGAGGCGCGCGAAGAGTTAAGGGCGATACTCAGTAACGCCCTACGCTTTTTTGACACGGCATTACTGTATGGTGGTTTCACTGTCAGCACCAACTTCCCCGACTATTTTCTAGTGCTCTAAACTCGGGAACGATCTAAACTTCGAGGCACCTTTTCCCCCGGCCTCAACACTATATAAACAGCCATAATAACCAGAGGAGAGATAAGTCTTGAGTCTCTTCGCGATTATATTCTGGTGAAGCGTTTTGACATGATTGAAGATGAGTTCAGGGTTAAGCTTCAACTGTTGATCTCTCCTTCCAGTATCTTGATAAGTGACTTGACTAATATGGCCAAACACAATATTGATAAATCTGAAAAATTTGTAGAGATGATCGAAGACCGAATTATCAAGTGTTTGCCTAAGTACAAGTTGTTCACATTTTACTTGATTGATTCTATTATAAAGAATGTAGGCAATCCCTACAATTCTTTATTCGGAGTCAATCTATTGAAGAACTTTAAATTCACCTATTCTGTAGTCCCTGAAATCAGACAAAATTTGATCGATTTATTCAAGACCTGGAATACTAATGCCAGTAATGACAGAATTAATGGCTTGAAGCTATTTAATGACCAATTGATGAAAGAGATCGAAGCATTCATAATTAAAGCTACTGGATCTAAATCTCCTAAGTTGTCACAACCCCTGTCCAATGAAAACGTAAATCCCAATAGTAGCGATATAACTTCCGACAAAGTTCTTCCTTATGAGGTACGTGACAATGACAACAGCAATATTAGAAACGACGATTCAGATTCTGGAGACGACGACTTGGACGCCCACCAGTATAAACTCCCCAACGATCTTACCTCGGAGCATTTCATAAAAGAATGCAATTTACTATTACAAGACATAATTCGCTTGAACAACCAGCTAGTAAGTTTCGAACAAAGCAAGTTCTATAAAAAAAATATCATTATCCGTAATGACTTGGTGCTAAAGATAAACAACATTCACGATTCATTAATGAGAGATCCTAAAGCCACCTTCAAGCTCAAAATCAACTATTATCACAAAAAGTTTATAAAGATCAGGAGCCAGCTATACAAGCAAGGATTGAAACAGAACTTCTTCATTCAAAGGAAATATCGACCACCATTGACACCCAATTCGAAGTTCATTTCCATATTCGATGAACCTTTCCGGCCCATTGACCAGGACGAAAATCTCTACTTATGGTTACAAGACTTTGGATTGCCATTCAGGAATGATCGCTTGTACAAGAAAGAAGTTAAACCCCGATCGCCGTCGCCAACAACGATTTCAAAACCAACCAACTCCAGTCTCGAAGAGTTATCCAAGATCTCGACCAAAGAACCTTCCTTGCCTGCCGATTCAGGGGAATTGGTGACCGACGACAACTGGAAGAGGATCATGGAGTTATCAGCTACCAACGACCATCACGACACATCAGCCAATCCATTGGGATTGGGATTCATAGAGGAAAGTTTTCTAATGCCCGGATCCAACACTGCCAATACGGGCGAGGAAGAGACCTCAGACGACAGACCATTGAAATCAATAATAAAACGTAAATTACATCATGAACTTAAACCTATAAAGAAAGTGAGATTTATAGACGATTCATGATAAATGCATATACTTCTCTAACTCGTACTGGACTAGACACGCAGCAAATCTACTTACATGTCAAAAGACCCAGCCTTCTTCAAATGCCAGTAAGTACTGATGAAAGGGAATGCAAAGAAGAATCCCAAGGTCCCCCAGTAATAAACAGAAAATGGGATAATCTTTCTGTGCACTTTGAAAGGCAAATTGGAGTAAACCCCTTCTTCGGGGTGAAATCCACTCATGACTCTTCTGGAGCTATGGAAGTTTCTTTGGAACCCTCTGCTACCCACTTTATTCAATCCTATTCTTCCCAACATGTTGTTAACAGTAATTTTTCCCTCAGTTCTCATTGGAAAATCGTCAGATTTATTTTCTCCCGCGCCACGACCGCCTCGAACCAATGAAAAACCGCACGAAAATATTTGGCTGATATTGATTATAGAACACATTACAATGGCTATTGCACCAATTACGGGGACTTTAAGAAGAAAGATCATTGTGGATATCAGTACGGGGTTTGCATTGGGATTTGTCTTTGCTTTTGGTTACTGGCAATATGAACACAAACCCATGGTGGCAAAGAGAGATGCCTATTACGCCAAGTTGAAGGCTCAGAAGGAGGCAGAAGATTCTTTATGATATTGCAATATATAAAGCATGAAATGGCATTTACGATGAACCTACGAGTTTTGTTATCTGTTTAAACTATCCTGCAAATTGGAGTTGTTGATAATGCCATTGGTGATGATAAGTAATTCATGATCGTGGGATTTTAACTTTGTGTTTAAATAATTAATACACGAGATTTCACTGTAAGTTATTCCTCCTATGACTACCACTATTGATTTATTGGTGGGGTGTCCGGTTTTTTCTTCGAAAACTGGCACTTTGAACATTCTATTCAATGCCAAATTCTCCCAACTGGGTTGTTTGGTGATCTTGTTTATAGGCTTGTAGGTTAAGAATTCTCTTAAAAACAACGATTCAATGATTCGGACTATCAACGGCACGGTGTTACACGGCAACGTGAAATTGGGGGTTTTATAGTCTCCCAAGGTAGCCACATCATCGACAGTGGTCTCTTGATCACCTGGTTCTTCATCCTCAGGATGTAGTGACCAAAACTTACTGAGTAATGTGTAAGTGCTGTTGTACACTTCCATTGCCCCAGTGATTCCTTCTTCTGTCGTACTAGTTATTTCTGCATCAGAGTAACGTACAAGCTTGTACTTGACGAGGTTATCAAGTTTCAAAACTATTGATATCCCGTAATTGGTAATCATTGATATCTTCAAGTTTTCAAGATCTTTTTGTTTCCAACCTCCATTGATGACAGACACCAATATCACACAATTAATGATGATTTTTTCACTCAAATTCATATTAAGAAACTCGTTCAAGGTGGTCAACTGTGCTTTATAACTCATATTGAATATTTCGTTTTCAAAGTTTATAAACAACTCGAATTCGTTGAATTTGCTGTCTCCTTCGTATTTTATCACATTCAACAACCACTCGGAAATATTAGTGTGTTTCTTCACTAAATCTTGCTGTTTGTTTAGATCTGATAAGTTTTCCACCAATTTTTTGATCTCTCCTAAATTCATCTCATTGGCCTTGGAACTATACTGGTTTTTTAGGAATTTCGCTAGTTTGTTCAATTTTATCCCAATCAACGAAAAGTTTAGATATTTCAAGTTGTCAAAAAGTTCGTCATCAAGTTTGATTGTTTCGTCATGTAGTTTGATCAAATTGATCTTAATTTCAATCAACTCATCAATAAGGCCAATATAACTCAATTGACTCATTGTTAAGGGAACATAATCGAGATTTCTCTCTAGCACTATCAAATTATGAGTTCCCCTCATATTATTCAAGTAAAACTCCTGCTGCAAGTTATTCATGTAATCATTCAAGTATTCTGTTTTCTTGGTTTCAAAGATTCTCAATAAAAGGTTACTATTACTTCCAATGCAATAAGTATTATTGATCTTGAATCCGAAGCGGTGAATCAAATTCACCAAGCTATTGCCTATGTGATTGATCTGATACAATGGTTCATTAAAGTATCGTGAGAGGCATTCATCGTCTAGTAAGTTTAAAACATTACCAGTCATAACTCCATTGACTGGCCAATTGAATATTTTAAGATGACGACCTCGAACCAGATTTAGCTTATTCTTGATAATATCTTCAAACGTCAAGTTTATTCCCAGTGTACTCTTATTAATTTCGTATAATTTGCTTTTGGTTAGATTCTTGATAATCACCGTAACTCGTGAATGATCGGGGATTTTCACCGTAGTGGAATTGTCTGCAACAATAACAATATTCTGGTGTTGACTGGTATCCAATGACTCGTCACCAATCCATATCACTTTATCAAACTTTCCTCTTTGCTTGAATAACTTGAACGGTATTAAATAATTGATTAATGGTGATAGTTTAGCATCAAGGAGTAGTAAATGATCAGAAGAGTATATTTTGTCAAAAATTTCAAGTAAATCGTTAATTGCCGACTTATTAAGGATGCTGAAGTCTGTATCTACCGACATACTACTCTGATTTAGAATCTGTGGTGCAATTGACACAAGAGTAAAACCCAAAGATACCTCAAAGTTAGTGCGAAGAAGTTCCCTAAATTACTGAGACTACGGTTCCAAGAATGGAAGATTAAATCCACGTAGATTGGCCATTACTGACCACAATCACCTTCAGCAGCCACAGAACACTCATCTCTTTGTACCCAATGGCGCTGCTTCTTATATAGTGCTAGGTTTGTGGTTTCATCACCATTTATCTTAGCTTAATGTAAAGTGCGAAATTACGTCTAATGAACGATATTGAATTGGTAGACAGGACGGCAATTGTGGATAAAAGTGCCTTTGTTAGTAACGCAGCTTCTTATAGAGTGACTGAACTCGATACGGAGCTAAACGTGGTATCAAGAGAGGCGTTATCAAATGGCGGTGGCTCAGGAGTTGCTATGAGTCATGATTCAGGGTCAAACTCTGAAGCAGCGTCTCAGGACTCCATCGTCAATAAGGACGAACAGGACTATCCTGATGGGGGAGTCCAAGCATACTTGGTGATATTCGGAAGTTTCTGTGGCGCCATTACCTCTTTGGGGATGATAAATGCTATTGGGGCGGTCCAGGCGTACGTTTCTACCCATCAATTAGCCGATCTTAAAGCTTCTACGATTTCATGGATCTTTTCTGTTTATTTGTCGTTATGTTATTCCACGGGGCTTGTGATTGGTCCGATTTTCGACCGCAATGGAAGCACGAAGTTGGTAATTGTCGCTACGTTATTGACGTTTGGTGGACTTATGGCGGCTGCAAACAGCTCAGAGATATACCAGTTCATTCTTAGTTTCATTTGTTTAGGAGTTGGTAATGGGGTGGCCTTGACTCCAATTGTGGGGGTGATAAATCACTGGTTTTTGCGCAAAAGAGGGTTTATGACCGGAGTGGTGACTTCAGGAGGAAGCGTGGGAGGTCTAGCAATCCCATTGATGTTGAGACATACGTTGGAAAAGTACGGTTATGTTTGGGCTCTCCGGATTTTAGCTTTTATGTGTTTTGGGTTGCTCTCCATATCGTCATTACTTGTCCGGGCAAGAATCTATCGTACCCCCAAAGCAGGAACCAAGTCGAAATTGTCCGATTTAAACCCTGCAGATGTTTTTAACAAGGCAAAAGGCATTTTGAAGAAACATACAGATACAACGTTTGTGTTCACAGCTTTGGGATCATTTTGTACCGAGTTGAGTCTTGTTTTGTTGCTTACTTACTTTGTCACCTACGTCATTGCCCAAGGATACTCCGAGTCGACGGGTTATGTTATTCTTACTACATGGAACGCCACGAGCATTTTGGGAAGATTGTTGCCTGGGGCAGGATCAGATTTCATGGGAAAGTTTAATGTCAACATTCTCATGATGATTGGGTACAATTTGTGTATATTCGTCATTTGGTTGGCATTTGGATCTCAGTTGACAGCATTGTATGCCTTTGCTGGATTGGGAGGGTTTTTTTCGGGACTGATTCTTGGAATGATTCCTGCTTGTTTGGCACAAATCACCAAGGTGTCAGAATTTGGAGAACGGTACGGAATCTTGAACTTTGTCATTAGTGTTGGGAACTTGGTGGGTGTTCCTATTGGGGCTGCGGTGATTGACGATGGAAGTCAGAAGAATTATGACATGTTTGTGGTGTTGGTAGGTTGTTTGGCAGTTTTGGGGACTTTATTATTCTACGGTGGGAGATACACTCTCGTGGGATTTAAGTTCAATGTTAAGATCTGAGATAGTGGTCTTAGAAGTAGATTTAGGATTGAAGTTCAATGTTAGAATCTGAGATAGTGGTCTTGTGGTTTTAGTAGATTTGAATTTGAGTTCAATGGTAAAATCTGAGATGGTCTTAGATGTATATAGACTAGAGGGTTTCAATTAGAAATGTATATGGCATTAGTTGGCATATCGGATGAAGTATTATCAAACTGATTACAAGTTTGGTGAAGGCAAAATCAATAATTCCTGGTAAACGGTGGAGAATTGAACACCCTTGACATTGAATAATTCGACTTCAATCATTATGTGTCCATATTGAACCGATACGACCTTTAACTGAAAGGTAATGAAGTCATTAGGGTTTATGTCGTCGTCATGAAAGTAAATCGTTGTTTGTTGAGTTTTTAGCGTTCTGTTAAGATCAAACATGAGAAGGTCAAAGCAATCTGTCAATTGACATACTCCCAAGTACTTGTCTCCATCGAAATCCAATAATCTTCCGAGAAACTTGATAGTAGTGTTATAATTGTCGTGGGCCAAATCGATGTTACGGGGGCCCTTGAACTCAATGCCGTTTTGGATTATCAGAGGAAGACTCAAAACGTCAGAGATATCGGGAAAAGGTACCTGGAACTTGAATGGCACTTCTACTCGCTTGATATCGTCGTCGTCATCGTCATCTTCAGTTTTTCCTTCACTTCGACGTTTCTTGATCAACTCTTGGTAGTTTTCGTACCTTTCCATCAGTTTTTGAAATGAATTCATTCTGGTGAGGGAGCAGTTAAGGAATATCCGCTGCTGACCGTCACTCGTTCCAATCAACGACCTATTGACAAAACTATTTCCATCACTAACTGGAGTAGTTTTCCACTCTACTGTTTCCCCAGGATTAAGGAACATACCGTGTATTGAATGGGGGTGAAAGTTGGCATCAACATCGTTCAAGATCGTACTCAATCCCTCCTTGATTATCGTCCCGTACATTACTTTGCTCTTCCTATGAGTACTACAAAACCCTGGCAGAAGATGCCTGTGATTATTTCTCCACAATTCGCAAAGCTTCACGATGCGAATTATCAAGAAATGGAGTACGGAGAGACCTCGGCTGGGTTCAGGACTACGTTCTTGGGAGGGGACGGTCGGTACATACATATTGGACCAGAGTAGGAAACCAAGGGAGGGAAAATTGAGTTTAAGTCCGGAATGCAACGGAAGATGAGTTTGGTGCGGACTTAATACGAGAGAAGGTTTCTTAGATCTTGGGTGATGTTCGACGGAGAGACTTCCCTGAAGTGATTCTAGAAAAAAACAATCAGGTCTGAAAGGAACACTTCGGAGGAAATAACTATCTATATCTATATCATGTAATTTAACGGAGGTATATCGAGTTTAAGGGTATAAGGTAAAACCTTCAAGAACATCAGTAGACATTATGGTTAACTTTCAAGGACATTATGGTTAACTTTCAAGAACATCAGTAGGTATTGAGGTCTTTCACCAAAAACAAGCAGATGTTGAGGTTTCACCAAAAACAAGCAGATACTCTGAACTCTTACGCATCTTCCCTAAAGCTTATAACTACCTCCAATGGAACTGTCTATGATCCTTTTGTCCAAGTTTATCAATGCTTCCTGAGTGACGGATGCAACGTGTTTCCCATCCAAATCAAACACCGAACAAATACATAAAACCCTGTCGTTGCTCATACGGACGAATTTGTAATCCAAAAACAACCACAGCGTAGGATCAAAGTCACTATCATGGATGTAAACTGCATGGTCCAAAGAAACTCTGAAAAATAGAGTGTTCTCGAATGCCAAAGGGAGTCCAAGACTCCTTGTGATACACCCCAAGTACAAACTGTCTGAAAGATAGAGTAAATCACTAACTTTGAACTTCTCTCGCTTCATGGGATGTTTGGGCAATTGGTCGTTAACACGAACAAAAATCCCCAACTTTCGGTCTCCTATGGGGATGTTTTTGTAGTCTTCTGTTACTTTCAAAAAGGAAATAGGCAACCCGTGAGAAACCAAGTCGTGAGTATGGGTCATAACTAATACGTCCTCATCGGCAAGCAATCTTTCCTTATACTCTTGTAGAAAGGGATGAGGCGATGACTGGAACTCAAAAGGGATCCTCTTGGTTTCCCCATTGGCATATTGGAGTTTTCTTTGGTGAATGCTATTGTTTTTGGTAAATGAGCATGTCAATGTGAATACAAGCTGGTTATTATGTTCTTGATACACTTTCACTGCTTTGTTGATGTAGCTTTTACCAGCGGAGTTGGTTTCCACCTCATATCGCATGACACTGTCTCCCGACCCCGCTTTTAAGAAATAACAGTGTACGGAATGGAGACTAAAGTCAGGGTCTTCGATAGTTTCCCACGCTGCCAAAACTGATTGGCTGACAAACTCCCCTCCGTAGGCTCCTCTTTGGCCGTCTTCGAACGGCTCTAAGGGGTACTTGCCTTTGAAGACGTTGTCGTTGACTTTGATCAACTCAAACTTCTCTTCCATGACACATTGGTCCCTGTTTTCATACACCTGGTCCATGGTTGCGAAAACTGTACTTTAGATTGATATTTATCGTGAAAAGAAAATCACAGGCACTCTGATTTAACCGAGCTATCACCGAGCTACTGCAGCGAAGAATGGCAGTAGTTAGCAGCTAATGTAGTGAGCGTACTCTGTTGACAAACGTGACTTGTTCCAGGCAGTTTATGGTTTCCACACAGCACTTCAATGACAGTGGTGAAGGTTTGAGCAGACAGTTTAGCTGAAATTGACTGTTTAAGTACAGGCATCATCGATTAATTCAAGCAATTTGGTATGTTTTCAACTGCTAAAGCACAGGGAGACACTTTTCACGGACCGTATGTTTCATTTCAGTATTATGGCGATACTGATCGTTGGAATTGGCCACAACAGCCCTGCGGGTGGAATGTATTTGCAATGCGAAGAGGTTAAACCTTCTCATGGACATTGATTTCTTGTCTGTAGAGGATGTGAAAGCATATTATAGTGATTTTGAGGTTAGTGTTGAGTTGTAGTTGACTTGAAAATGTCCTTAACGAACTATCAGATCCAAGCCTTGGTTCATCAAGATTCTGCAACCAACTGAACCAATGATCCCATTCCAAAGGTGGCCCAAAATATTATCACGGATGGACTTAAATCGATTTCAACTCAAATCCTGGTGGTCTGTCAAGTCCAGATTCGATAAGATTTCCATTTAGTGGCCAGCTCCATTTAGTGGCCAGCTCCATTTAGTGGCCAGCTCCATTTAGTGGCCAACTCAATGGAGAAATATCAGAATACGATTTGAGAGGCTGTTTCAGTAAATACGGAGAATTTGAAATTATCAACTCGATCTCTTAGCATTTTACTGGATTGTCACATCCATAAGGAATATATCACTGGAAGTTGTAAATCATACAATGATCAACAACTTCACCATTCAACTTCGAGAGTATTCCATGATCCCGAGTTCAAAATGTTGTGAAGAAAAAAAGCAATGGCATTTTGCTAGCCCCATCCT